>JAODAL010011050.1:0-101945 GCA_025379985.1 Phyllomedusa bahiana | reverse complement strand
CCCCCTTACACTAATTCCTCTTGCCCCTGTGCCAGCTCCTGTCACTAATTTTCTGCACATTCCACATAGATCCTGCCCATTTCCTCAGCAGTCAGTGCTCAATGAAAATCAGCCCTGACAAATTTGCTTTTTCAAAATCGCTCACTTCCATATGACAGTGTAATACCCCTAAATAACAGTCACCAAATAATACACGGATACATGGAGCAAATCTACCGGACGAATGATTGTTACTAAAAAACACTCCTATAAAACCAAGACCCAAAACTATTACTACTTAAGGCTCAAATCAGCCCTGACCAAACGTGACCACCACATGTGACTATCAGCTGTACACAGGCTCTGAAGACGTATATTACCCCATACAGTGACCAGATAGTGGTAGATATTAGTTGTATGTAGGCTCTGCAGACATATAAGTGATTACCCTGCAGTTACATTGAGGGACCGACAGGAGCCACCTTTTCTGATCAGCGTTGGTCACTTTCCCTTTTCTTCTCCATCCGGTTCACACCTTCATACTGATATCTCCCGGCCAACACTCGTCCCTGCAGATTTGGACACAAATATCTTAGAATCCTCACATTTCCAGCAACGCCTTACTTATAGGTATATACGACCCCTCATTTAGACAGATATATACGTCCCCTCAGATAGGAAGCTATATAGGTCCCTGTAGTTAGACAGGTATATATGCCCCCTCAGATAGGAAGCTATATAGATCCCCATTAGTTAGGCAGGTATACAGATATGCCCTCTCAGTCGGGCATGTGTATATGTGTGTGCATATATATATATAAATATATATATATATATATATAATATATATATATATATTATTATTATTTATTTTTGATCGCCCTTGGTTCCAGGGCGCTGTACATTCAGGTTCTATACACCACATAGGTCAAACAAGTACAAAGGTGACAAAATTACTAAACTAACAACTGGTACAGAAGGAGTGAGATCCCTGCCGCAAGGGCTTACACTCTAAAAGGAAGGTGGGAAGAGACAGAGGGTGAGGGGCAGACATGTTTGTTGGCCGGTGTACTGGTGGTGGGGTTATTGTTGGTTGTAGGCAATCCTGAAGAGATGGGTTTTCAGGTTGCTTTTGAAGCTGTTGAGAGTGGGGGAGAGTCTGAGGTGTTGGGACAGTGAGTTCCAGAGTGTGGGTGAAGCACGAGAGAAGTCTTGGAGATGGTTGTGTGAGGAGATGATAAGGGGAGAGCAGAGAAGAAGGTCCTGTGAGGAGCGGAGGTTGCGTGACGGGAGATATCTGGAGATTAGAGCAGAGATGTATGGAGGGGAATGGTTATGGAGAGCCTTGTAGGTCAAGGTTGCTAACTTGAACTGGATTCGCTGGGCAATGGGAAGCCAGTGAAGGGATTGGCAGAGGGGAGCGGCAGAGGAGTATCGAGGAGAGAGGTGAATCAGACGGGCAGCAGAGTTAAGGATGGATTGGAGGGGAGCGAGGGTGCTAGCTGGGAGGCCACAGAAGGATGTTGCAATAGTCTAGGCGTGAGATGACGAGGGCATGGACGAGCATTTTTGTGCTTTCGAAGTTAAGGAATGAACGGATACGGGAGATATTTTTCAGGTGGAGGCGGCAGGTGGAGGTGAGGGTTTGGATGTGCGGTTTGAAGGACAGATTGGAGTCAAGGGTTATCCCAAGGCAGCGGACTTGTAGAGCTGGTGAGAGAGTGTAGCCATTGACTGTGATAGAGAGATCAGGTGGAGGGATGGAGTGGGACGGTGGAAAGATGATGAATTCAGTTTTCACCACGTTTAGCTTCAGGAGACGTGAGGAGAAGTAGGAGGATATGGACGAAAGACAGTCAGGGATCCGGGAGAGTAGAGAGGTAATATCTGGGCCGGAGATGTATATGTATATGTCTCCTCAGTCAGGCAGGTATATAGTGTCCCCTTAGAAAGACAGGTATATAAATATAGGGGCACTCAGGCAGGTATACCGGGGCACACAGGCAGGTATATAGAGATAGGGGCTCAGGCAGGTGTATATAGGTGCTCAGGCAAGTGTATATAGGGGCACACCGGCAGGCATATAGAGATAGGGGCTCAGGCAGGTGTATATAGGGGCTCAGGCAGGCATATAGATATAGGGGCTCAGGCAGGTATATATAGGGGCTCAGGCAGGCATATAGAGATAGGGGCTCAGGCAGGCATATAGAGATAGGGGCTCAGGCAGGGGTATATAGGGGCTCAGGCAGGGGTATATAGGGGCTCAGGCAGGCATATAGATATAGGGGCTCTGGTTGGGGTATTTCGGCGGTACGGCAGGCATATAGATATAGGGGCTCAGGCAGAGGGATATAGGGGCTCAGGCAGGGGAATATAGGGGCTACGGCAGGCATATAGATATAGGGGGCCAGGCAGAGGTATATAGGGGCTCAGGCAGGCATATAGATATAGGGGCTCAGGCAGGTGTATAAAGGGGCTCAGGCAGGGGTATAAAGGGGCTCAGGCAGTAATATAGGGGATCAGGCGGGGGTATATAGGGGCTCAGGCAGTAATATAGGGGCTCAGGCAGGGTTATATAGGGGCTCAGGAAGGGGTATATAGGGGCTCAGGCAGTAACATAGGGGCTCAGGCCGGGGTATATAGGGGCTCAGGCAGGGGTATATAGGGGCTCAGGCAGGGGTATATAGGGGCTCAGGCAGTAATATAGGGGCTCAGGCAGTAATATAGGGGCTCAGGCAGGGGTATATAGGGGCTCAGGCAGGTATATATAGGGGCTCAGGCAGGTATATAGGGGCTCAGGCAGGCATATAGATATAGGAGTAAAAATAACAACATTAATACTTACCTTACCTGCTTCCCGGCCACGCGCTCCTCTTCTGTCCTCTTCTTTATCAGCCGCGCGCTCTTCCGGCAGCTCCTCAGGCACACAGCCTATGACAGGCCGTGCATCTGAGGAGAGGCAGCATCGCGATGACATCACTTCATCGCGACGCTGCCAGCTGAGCCGCACGGGGCCGCGGCGGGTCCGCAGCGCTATGAGGACCCGGCGGCCCCGCTGTGTCGGTCGACACAGTCTGCGGAGCAGGGGGCGCTCGCGCTCTGCTCCACAGAAGCCCGCAGCTGCATGTGCGTCCAGCAGCTGAAGAGCCAGTCGGTGCTCCAGGCCCACGGCAGCGGCCTGGAGCCCGGGAATTTCGGGGCCCCTGTCTGTGCCCCTTAGGGACAGGCAGAGGTAGGCGCCCTAGGCGACCGCCTACCTCTGCCTACCTGTCGTCCCGGCCCTGGTACTGGTATGTGTTCTGCTGTCTGTCAAAAGGTGGCATAGTCCTATCTAATATTTCTATAGGGCTCTTTAAATTCTGGTTTTACCTCTACTATATGGCAGTGTTTTTGCCTGAAGGAATTAAAGGGGTTCTACCACATAGGCATTTCATGTCCTGCTAGTCCTATCTTCTGCTTTTAGTGTCTTCAAGAGGGAATATGTATAATTGGTTTGAACTGCACAGCACGTGACCCAGCAGGCTTAACATCATCATGCCTTTTCCTACAGTGTGCTTACTTCTGAGTCTAGTCAAACAGAGGTCTGTTTATATAGAGTCAAGTAACATAATGTACAAAAGCTATGAATAGTTAAAATGTAATTGAATGGTTCGCACTTCTGCTTTTCAGTATAGGGGTCCTATGTTCAAATCCTTGCAGGAACCACATGTGGATTTTTATTTCTCAATGCACATACCTGGTTGAAACGTCTTTTTTGAGAGGATGGGGGTAGGAAAAATGTCAATAGACAGACCAAAAAAAACCAAGCAGCATAATGATAACTTATCTGCACTGTTCGACTATTACTAAAGAGTACAGAGAACAGGAGTAGAATGATAGCACCTGAGACTAAAGCCATTCAGCAATGAGTGTATGAGATTAATAGGCAGGGAGGAGATTGATAGTAGCTGCCTCAGAGGAGAGGTGATGTCTAGGAGTTTGCGGCCAGGACTGAGAAGCCCTCGTCACTGGTTAGATCCCCTGAAGACAAGCTGTACACTATGGATCACTTTAAAGTTGCAGCTTTGAATCTGAGGCAACCTTAGCCACAGTTTTTATATTCAAAGTTTTTGTGACTCTCCTCCACATTCTTTGGTTTTATCCTACATTTCAAATACATACTGATAGCTTTACTGGATACCACTGAAATCAACCTCCGTGTGAAGCTGCTTGAAACAGAGAGATTAGTTTATCAGGCTAATTGGTAAAGGGGCAGATTGTTGACAATACCTATAAAGCAGTGTGAAATATATTGCCGGTATATGTGCAGTGATTACTAACAATATAAGGTATTACTGATGGATACAATTTCAGTCTTATATTGCACATTTTTTGGCATATATTCTTTAAACTGCAACTTAAAATCGACTTGTTCAAACAAGTTGTGAAGTCAAAAATATGTATTTGTAAAATGGCAGGGCTTTGTGTAAGTAATGGAGCACACGATACAATCACTACCTAATCTTCATAAGTACAATACCATAAATCACGAACAGTTTAAAAAATCTAAAGCACATTCTAGGCATTGCTGATTGTTAGCTACTGTTATGGGTGCTCCCGCGACCCACACATCAGGATGCGGTCAGTATCCGCGAGTGGCGCCGTGTTTTTAGTGTCGGACGCAGGTGCACTCATGGTCCCGTTCCCTGTAGCAGTTACTCAACTCTCGTTACTTCCTGCACCGTCCCCGTTCTCTAGGGTGTGCGCACACCGGCTCTATGAAATTTAAAGGACCAGCATGCTGGTAATTGAGAACTTATATCTCGTTTCTACTTTCTGGTATTGTTAGAGATTTCAAAGACTTCGTAGAATCTTGCAGCACTGCAGCAAAATGCCTCGCCTCAAGCCTGGCGGCCTGCTGCAACCTTTACCGTTTCCAAATAGTCCTTGGACTCACATTGCAATGGACTTTATCACTGATCTTCCATCCTCTTCAAGTAATACTTCCATTTGGGTGGTCACAGACCTTTCTTCAAAGATATCATACTTTATACCAATGCCTGGATTGTACTCTGCTCCATGCCTCACCAACCTCTTCTTCCATCACATCTTTTGTTTGCACGGACTTCCCCAGCATATTGTCTCAGATCGGGGGGTTCAGTTTGTTTTGAGGTTTTAGCATTCCCTCTGCTCTCAGCTTCAGATAAAACTGGACTTACCTCTGCCTATCGTCCACAACTAATGGTCTAATTGATAGGGTAAACCAGGTCTTGGGCAATTATTTAAGCCATTTCGTGTCAGCGCATCAAAATGACCGGTCCAGCTTATTGCCATGGACAGAGTTCTCTTAGAACTCCCTGGACTCAGATTCTGCCAGCATCTCCCTGTTTTACATAGTGTATGGGCAATATTTTGGACCATGAACTACGTCAGGTCGTGATCTCACCTCTACCTCTGGCTCCTCTGCCACAGTGTCCGCGAGTGGTGTCACATTCCGCATGTTGGGGCGCAGGCGCACTTGCAGTTCTATTCCCCGTAGCAGTTACTCACCTCTCCTCTCTCCCTGCACTGTCTCTGCGGCCCAGCCAGTGACCCTATATTACCCAGCATTCCCCTGACTACCTTGCAAGATCTTCAGTGCCATTTGCTTAAAGAAAGTGTTCCTTATTGAGTTATTGCCCATACGGTGTACCAGATCTGTTTGCCTCCATCCATTGATTATGAACCTTGCCACCTGCCCTGACCTTCCTGTCTGTCCACGACTAAAAGCCTTCTCAATGATTCTGCACCTCATCACACCTCAGCTTCCACCACAGCCTGGGGGTTGTTTACTGCAGCAAGCCCATCCTGACTTGCAGTGTACTCTGATGAAAACCAATGGTCACTTAGACTCTGGTCCTTTGTGCGGCTTACACCATTGCTTGTGGTAGCTCAGTGGATCCAATACCTGTGGATGTTACACCTATACGGGCACTCAGCATTCACTGTTTATAAAATACAGACAGCAGCAATGCAGTGGTTCTGGTTATCAAGTAATCATGAGAACTTTTTACAGAAAGTAACAAAGCTGCTGGTTACAGCAAGATACATTATAGTTTTTGCTATTACAGCTATCTCCTGTCAGCATTGTTATGATCTATTAAATGGGACTGCTTCAGAGGTGTGATCTTAGACACGTGAGGTGACAAACCCACTCTTCAAACTGAAAATTGAAATAAATGTAGCTACTTTACATTAAAGGTGTTATTCAATGAAAAAAAAAATTACATGACATCAGGGTGATGGTGGGCAAAACAAAAACTGAAAACTTATCATCTCTGTCCACTGACACTGCTGCTCTGGACTCGCCAGCAGTTAACCCTTTGTGACTTCCGGGTTTTCGCCCTGACACAGAGGAGATGCTCGGTCTCTCTTTACTTACAATGACCATTTATATGTTAAAAGCATGAAGCTATGAAAACTGGTAGTTGGTTCAGAATCCAATCAAGTACATCAGGGACATTCTTCTTATTGTGTCACACAGCCTTTTCTAGTTTCCCACCTTAGTGAATCTTAAACTCATCATTGGAAGTAGTAAACCTAATCATATCTTTTAAAAATGCTGACAAGCTACGCGTTTATTTTACTATTATTACTATTATTATTACTACTACATTTTAAACTTGACTATATGACGGTCATAGGAGGTCACTGACTCATACTCTGTACTCAAATATCAGTGATAATGCATTAGAATTGTCCATCCTTTGTATGTTCAAATTTGCCACAGAGTCCAATGTGACCTTAGTTTCCCTTGTGAGTAGTACCTTTTGTGAATGGACAGTGTTTTGATATTAATAAGCTGACCTGATCATTCCTTTGTGGATTCTGTTTTCACACAAGAAAGCTAAGGAAACAAGAATGGAAGCAGGACTTGAAGCAGGCTAAAGTCATAGGGCCACATGTATGAAAGCTGTCTAGATCTAAAACTCACTTTGTTGCCCATAGCAACAATCAGAGCGCCCCCCTCATTTTTCCAGAGCACTATATGAAATGAAAAGAGCGCTCTGATTGGTTGCTATGGGAAACATAGTGAGTTTTTAGACCTAGACAGTTTTCATACATGTGGGCCATAGTGAGGATGTAATGAACAGTCCAAGCCTGGGCAACATTCAGAAAGAGAACCAGTGGTTCAGACTCTAGTTGCAGTTTGTAAACATATCCAAGGAGTCAAACTTTGAGTTAAAGAGCTGACCATGCACATTAAGTAGGAATGAAGCAGCAGTGTAAGCTAGAACTATATCCAATGCAATATCATGAACTATCGAACAGTAGAACTATATATAGCCTAGAACACTAGAGGCAGAAACAAGCTGACACTCTGCTGGCCCTGGAGGAGGGACCTGTAAGTGGTATATACAGGACTTCATATAGTCACCGGTAGGCATTCTGTTGCCATAGCATCACAATGTCAGCAGCCAGGAATCCAAGGACACGGCAGGTGTGAGGAGGGAAAGATTGGAAAGAAGTGCGATGGATAACACAGAATCTGTGCACAATGCAATAATACAGTTATGTGCAAGAGCTGTATATCTCAGAAATGCATCATATTGTGCAAAATCAAGAAAGCCTTTCTTAAGGCTATAGATCAGATATTTTTTTCAAACTAAATTTAAGGCTCTTGCTCTTTATTCATATAGAATATATATTCACATCTAAGCTTACTTAGCTTTTTTACTTCATAGCAAATGCATCAAAAACAAGGCACAAAAGAATGTTTTAAGGCTGAACATTTCAGCTTCCTGAAACATTCCTCAAAAAAATAAAAGTAAATAATTTTATTTAATTACACATCTCTTTCAAGATCAAGTGGAAGGAAACATTCTAAACTTACACAATGTTACTAAAATAATTATGGAGTTATCAATAAAAAACCCCCCCAAATTATAGGCATAGGCTTTAATTATGTTACACAATATCGTACATTAACCCCTTAACGCCGAGACCTATTTTTACGTTTGTTTTTCCCTCCCCGCCTTCCCAGAGCCATTAATTTTTTATTTTTTCACCTACAAAGACCTATGAGAGCTTTTATTTTGTGGGGCAAGATATACTTTCTAATGTTATTATTCATATTTTCATAGAATATACTGGGAAGCCGCAAAAAAATTCTAAGGGGGCAAAATGTAAAAAAACCCCACCTATGGACTTGATTGAGGGTGCATTTTTTGCAGGATGAAGTGTATTTTTTATTGCTACCATTTTGGAATGCATGCGACTTTTTTAATGAAATGTATTCCAATTTTTAGGGCATGTGATATGACCAAAAAAATACAGTTTTGGTGTTTGGAATATTTTTTTCTTCCACAGTGTTCAGTGTACGGGATAAATGATACTATATTTTAATAGATCTGACTTTTTTGAACACGGTTATGCAAAATATGTGTAACTTTTTTATTATTTTATTTTTTTATTTGTAAAATGGAAAAAGGGGGGTGATTTAAACTTTTAGGGCCACACTTTGTGGCACGTATTTGCAATGTAATTCCGGAACGGATTTCGCATCGGAAATACATTAAACAGTATGAAGAATAAAATGGATTTGTCATTGAAATCAATACTTAATAAACAGACATATCCAAGTGCTGGAACAATTAAATCAATGTATTAATAAATTTTTTACAATAACATTAATGACAATATATATATTAGCTTCAAAGAAAAAAATATCCACTACAAAATGTATTCCAAAGTCCGTGGAAATTACACTAATTTAACATCACATAAGCCAATGCAGATGTTGGACAGATGTTTTATTAAACATTTTCCATAACAACAATTTTAGATGTATTGGGCTGCTTTGAAGTTTAATGCAATTCAGTATATACAACAAAAGGCTTGCTGGGACCTGTTGTCCTCCAAGCAGGATTTCTTGCTTAATTATTTATTCTTCTTGACAAATCATTTATTTTTGGAGTGTCCTGCTGTAAGTGTAGAACTATAGCACATTACAAGAATACCGCGCTCCACTTCGACTTCTCCGCTCAGATAGACCACATTCAACTAGGTCTGCCTGTCGGAGCTGTCGAGCGCTGCAATGCGCCTCACTTTGCCGACCCGCAATCATGCATGCCTCGGAGTTTTCAAATTTGCCGCGTCCCGCCCCAGAACGCCCACGGCGCGCCCATTGCACGCCCCTTCATGTTAGGCGCAGCCGAAAGTGGCGAAGGTTGCGCCTAACATCGCATCCCTGCGTCCGACAGGGGATTCAACATGGTGAGGCGCAGTTTTCGCCAGAAAACAGGTGCAACTCCCGATCATACATGTCGCCCTTAATTTTTTATTTTTTTTTACACTTTAAAACATTTTTTTTTTTTTACTTTATCTTTAAGTTCCCCTAGAGTACTACACCTCTAAGGGGAGCGATAATTTTTACTGCCTAATCACAACTATTTTCTGGCCATATCATTGAGCTGATATGCCTTTCCTGGAAAAAAGCTTTACCACTTTTTACTCCGTAGCAAGAACTTAAAACACCCAAAAAAAAATGACTTCATCATTCCCAAACCATTTTCTTGAAAAATGAAAAGTTTTTTAAAAACATTTTAAAGTAATTTGTGCTTGACTTTAATTTTGATTGCCTCTATCCTTGTTACTTACTGATAAATTCCTTTTAAAAAATGAGGATATTTTCTTCAGATTTTCATATTGATATGTTTCATTAAAACGCCACCTAACAAAAATTCCAGCATCATTTCCTTGGCTAATGTAGATTCCTGATTCATTATACAGTCTAACTTTTATACATTTACATTGTTCTTATTTTCCGGGCTCACTTCTAGCACATAAAAAACACTTTTTTTGCTGCCAAAGTAAATAAAAGCACAAGAGGTCAGGGCCCCCAAAAAACATAACATTACATAAGTAACTGAAAGCATGACTGCAACCTTTATTTAGGGTCACTTCTTATCTGGGTGTGATAAAGATGAAATTTGCAGATAAGAACAGAAGCATCAATGTTTTCTGCTGGCTCCCAAGATCTCTCCTCATTACCAAAGTGCTTGCCATTCACCAGAATTTAGGTCTGGTTCTCTTAACATTAAGGACATCATTGACATCATATACACCATCCAGACTTTCCTTCCAGTGTACCCTTAGCAATGTTTTTTAGAAAAGTGCTGTTGTGGGACTAAAAGTACAGCATTCACCTCAAAGATCAGAGTAGGGGACAGAGAGTGCCAAGGCAATAACAAATTGCACACCTGACAAAAATGAATTTTTTATTCATTTCGGACAGGGGGCACTTTCAAGGGGTAGAAAATTTTTTGCGCTTTGTAAAAACTTCTTTAAATTATTTTAGAAGCAAAAGAATTCAAGATAAAATCAAAACAACTTTTGACATGGGCAAAATTGTGCTGATGACTGAGTTAAAACATCTTTAAAAAAGGATGGGATTGTGGGGGTTTTTCCTTATGAATGGTTATGGTAGTACCTACCAAACGGGTCAACGGTTGGAAAAGGCATGGGCACTCAATGCTCAATGATACTCTTAGAGAGTAAACTTGTGTGCTCCAATCCCACTAAGATACAAAAGTTAATGTAACACATACTGCTAAAAGGATTAATGCTGACTATGACAGAAATGTTCAAACCTAATACATTGAAATTTTTTCGATGCTGGGTTGGGTAAGCCATTCAAGTCTTGTTGACCTCTGACACAAAGTTCCTGCAATGGTCAGAAGAGCATTAAAACTGCACCGTGAAGGAATGGAAGAAAGTGGCCTGCTTAAAACATATCGTATATGTGGGTTTTACCGGAGGGGGGGGGATGGAACTAGGAGGCCCTAAAGGGAAGAATCCAAGCTGGTGGAGGCAGTGTGATAATGTGGGCAGAGTTCGGCTAGGAAATGTTGGGATGCAACTTTTACATGTAAGAGCTTCCTAAACATATCCTTATGGTCAAATTATTTTCAATATTTTCTACGGTTACCATCCTTTTTGACCAAGCCAGTTTCATAACTTAGTTTTTTTATTATTATTTTTTGTAAATTATCGGTTGAACCACAATTCAAAAGCAAGGTCTGATTTTCATTAGTTGGTTTTCAGTAAATTTAAATGAAATTATTTTTATATCATTTTAAGCTATTTTAGGGGCCTTTTGGGGGTTTTTTTTTATTTTTAACAAAATCTTTGATACTGTTTTTTTTCTTGAAAACCTGATTAATCGTAATTACCTTTATTTATAAAGAGCAATCTTATTCATTTACATGTTAAAACCCTGAAAAGGCAACAGGAGCTCTGGAAACGCATTGTTGTTTAAAGCGCCTGTAAAAAAATTATAGACATGTTTATGGTAAAGTTAAAGTGTCTTTTGTTTTTAAATTAAAATTTTTAAAAACTATAGCCTGGGCCCGTTTTTATATGCATCCAGTTTATTTCCATAATTTTTGGAAATAAACCAACCACTTATTCTTTAACAAAAGGGGAAACCAACAATTTTCCCCTATGTAAACTGGGAATAAACCGGACCACTTGCCCATTGATAAACAATATAAAGGTTAAATGTTTCACATTGATTCTATCATCCTGCATTACAAGACAGGTCAATAATGATTTTAGAAAGCAGATGTTAAATAAATGTTTTTTCTTCCAAAGTAAACCTCATACACTAATGTCCCCATAATATTGATTAGACTTAATTTCTATTAGTAACTATTTACATATCCCTAACTGCTTTGATTATTTTAGCAAACCAATTTAGTTGAAGTAAGTATTTTTTTTTAACTAAACATGACATATGTTCAGATCATATCATTTAGAGATAAGGCTGCAGGAAACATTTATGTACCCTGTTTCCCCGAAAATAAGAAAAATTTTATAAAATTTTTTTGCCCCCCAAAGAAAAACTTAGAATTCACATTTATTGTTGAACAAAAAATCAACTGAAAATAATTTTAAACTGTAGTGATTTCATCCAAACACAGCATAAGCAGCCAAACCGAATTGCATAAAAAAAGGTCTTATTTTTGGGGAAACAGGGTATATAAGTTATAAACATAATATTAGTGGTCTATGCAAATAAGGATTAGAAAAGGCAACATCTTCTATATATTTATATCATTGTAGATGACTATTTTAGTGTTTGAGGCAAAAAACAGATCAATCCAGCACCCAAATAAAATCCTTAATGTTCCTTTATTATCTTCATTAAATAGAATATCACATACAAAATTTCACATTGTCGGGTTTTTTCATTTACAAAAACCCTTTGTCATAGCATGACACAATGCACACTAAAAACACTTAAATAGTTAACATGTGATCAATCACAATATAATCTGAACTAACTCTTAAGGGGACATGTATAAGATCAGCGTGTCGAAGCGTCTGTTTTCACGTTTTTTTCCGTGAAAACTGTCCCTCATGTATGTCGGCCCGAAGGCGCTCAAAAATTTGGGGAAACAAATATTGTCCCTCCGGGCAGACCACATAAAAATTGGTTGCCTGTGGGAGCTGTGATGCGCCTTACTTTGCCGACCCACATTTACATGCCTCATTTTTAAAAGGGGTGCGCCCGCCCAGAACCCCACAGCACCCCCCTTCATGTATAGGTGCATTAAAAAAGTGGCGAACCTCCCGCCAATCGCCTAACACATAGGGGGGGGTTGCTTTCGAAGAGACCCGGCCAGAGAGGCGCTTTAAATACCCCAAAAAACAAGTAAAAACTCCAATTTACTTTCCCCCCCTAATTGGAAAAATCAAGCAATATGAACAAGCACAAAACGAATCAAAACACGAAACGAGTGAGGACAAGGAACATAAAAGGTTTAAATAATGTTTAAAGTAATCTTTCTAAATTAACCCAAAAGGCTTTGGGGGGTATTTAATTTAAAAATCCAATAGGCTTCACGATTCAGTAGCCTTTGAGCTCTGTCTCCCCCTTTTGTTGACTTAACCCATTACTCCAAAAATTAAGAGGATACATGGCATACTGTAGAAAAAGAGATTGGTGTGAACAGGATACTTGGCATGATATAAATGCTCATAAATGTGTCTTTTCAGGTTCATGTGTTTTGCATCCCCCATATAGTAGATTACACATTTTTCACTGGATAAAACACAAAGTCACTTTCACAATTTATGAAATCCCTTATTTTAAAACTTTAACTATTATACTTAGAGGAAAACTGTGATTCTGTGAGTGTATGCAAAATGTTGCAAGGGTTACCTTGCACCCAAACAACCTCAATCACAGCCTTATAAGATGGCATTGGGTTACATAAAAATGGGGGTAAAAAAAACCCCCAAAGATTTCCTTTTTGGAAACAAATCTTAAACCGTTCTTTAGAATATCTGCTAACGCAGGATCCTGATACTGAATCAGGAGGTTTTTACGACGGAAATTTAAAAGGCAAAAAATATTTTTGCTGAATTTTTTGAAAGGGAAAATTTCCCTTTTTCTGTTTTACAATTAGTTTTTAAAAAATCCCCTTTTATTTTTTTTGTTCAAAAAATTTTTTGTCAAATCTATCAAGGCTCCAAGGGGGATAATTCCTACCCCTCAACCTTCTCTTAGTTTGTTTCAGCTGAATTTTAGCTATAGTATTCTCTGAGCAGGCCCTCTTCACTCTGATAAATTCACCTACTGCGATGGAACACAGAACGTGTGTTGGGTGGCTACTGGATGCATGTAAAATACAGTTTCCTGAGGAGTATTTATGATAAAGGGAAGTGGACACTTTGTTATCACTGGAGGTGAATAAATATCCAAGAAGGATTTTTTTTTTTTTATCAAATGGAAATGTGAAAGTTATATGAGTTATCATTGATATAGGAAATAACGGTGGTAATTTCCATAATATCCCCTGATCATACAAAAAAAGGTCAACTATAAATCTGCCATAGTATTAAATATTATGGATAAAGGGATTACTGGATGGAAAAATAAAGTTCTCCTCCCACTAAACCTTGTACAAGTCCCTAGTGAGAACTTGGCACCCATCGGAGTTACCTGTATTTGTAAAAAAAAAAATCACCATTAAAAGAAAAAAAAAATCTGTTTAAATATTTCACTATATGATAATTTAGATGGGTTCCTCCAGATAATGACTGTAAGCAAAAGTGTAGGTAACTTATGCCCAAGTCTTTTGGAAAAATATGGGAATACTCAAATCTATATAAATTTTTATGTTTCAGGGTAAATTTTAAAGTTGTTCTCCCCCACTGAAGTATAGATGATCCAACCGCCTTCCCACAGAGAAAAAATAAATTGAAACCAAAAAGCTACAACACTATAAAAAAGAATAACGCAGTTTTTTTCTATACCTACAGAAATCAAATAAACTTTTCCCCGTTTTAGGTCAACTGGAACCAAAAATTAAATTTTTTTTGCAAATGCCAGAATAATGAAGAGAAAATTTTTAAGGCATTTTTTAAAAATTTCTGCAAAGTCAAAAGTTTTTCATACTTTTTTAGTATTTGGTAGCATTGCCCTTAAACTTTATGGTTGGGTCAAACGTTTTTTAAAATTTCCATTTCCCCAAGCTTTTCAAAATAGTTAGTAGGAAAAAATTTGGGTTTATTCATCCCGACAAACTGTGAAATGAGCCATGTTTGAAGTTTTCCTTTTCACTCCTGCCTTTTCAGTTTATTCCATACATTTTTGATAGTATTGAGATCAGGGCTTCGTGATGGCCACTCCAAAACACTGACTTGGTTATCCTTAAGTCACTTTGTAACCAGTTTGGCAGTATGCTTCGGGTCATTGTCCATTTGGAAGACCCATTTCTGTCCAAGCTTTGACTTCCTGGCTGATGTCTTGAGATGTTGCTTCAGTATTGCCACATAATCTTCTTTCCTCATGAGGCCATTTATTTTGTGATGTGCACCAGTCCCTCCTACAGCAAAACAACCCCACAAAATGATGCTGCCACCCCCAGTTGGTGTTCTTAAGCTTTCAAGCTTCTACCTTTTTCCTCCAAAAGTCCCAGTGGTCATTATGGCCAAACAGTTCAACTTTAGTTTCATCAGACCACAGGACGTGTCTCCAAAAATGTAGGTCTTTGTTACTGTGTGCATTTGCAAACATTAATCTGGCTTTTATATGTTTCTTTTGGAGTAATGGCTTCTTTCTGGCAGAGTGGCCTTTCAGTCTTCGTTGATACAGTACTCGTTTCACTGTGGATAATGACACAATCTTACCAACTTCCGCCAGTATCTCCACAAGGTCTTTTGCTCTTGTTCTGCGGTTGATATGCACATGTCATTACACACAGATATGCTAATTGACCTAAAATGGGAAAGGTTTATTCTGATTTCATGTCAGATAGTGAGAAAAACACGCATATGTGTCTGTTTATTTAGTGTATGTAAACTTTTGGTTTCAACTATATATATAGCAAAATTATTATTACTTCTTATTTCAGTGAGCATTGTGGATTTGGTGTACCAACAATTTTGTGGTTCTATATTTTTTAGTTCAGTATATTTAAGATTATTACTTGTTATTTCAAAATTACATTATTGCTTGTCACGGATCACGCCGCGGTCCCCTGCCATGGACCGCCAGCGTGTCGTACCTTCCTGGTACTTGCCTGTCCTGTTGCTTCCTGGAGTCCTGTGTGCGCACGGTGCCTCCTAGGGCGCGCGCGGCAACTTCCTGCCTTTTATTGGTTTCCTGTCCTGTGCAGCTTCCTCTTGACTTACGACCCCCTGACTAGAAGAGGAAGTTCCTGCCTTTGCTCTAGATCAGTCCATTGCAGTCCCATGCTGAGTCTTTCCATTGAGATCCTGCCAGCGTCTCTGGACTTAACCCCTGAGATGCTGGTCCAGCTCTGTAGTTATCTGAGCTCCTGACCATCTGCCTGTCTGTCTCCTGTTGTCGTGTCTGCTGTCTCTGCACCTGTCCTGTGTCCTCCCTTGGCACCTGTTCCTTAACCCGCTGTGTCACCTGTCCAGTACCTGCTTTATCCTGATGTTGTATTCTGCTTTGTTCCTGTGGACGTGTATGTTTAAACCTGCTCTGCATATGTTTTCCTATGTTCCTGTCTACCACCACCTGTGTTCCTGTCCTGCACCTCGGCTGTCACCGCAGGTAGCCATGTCAAGGGTAGCGACCTGGGGGTCCCCGCAGCTAAGTCCATCCCGCTTTGCGGCGGGCTCCGGTGAAGACCAGGGGCCCCTTAGACTCCGCTCCCTGGCGTGGTCTCCATATACCATCTCGCCTGCGGTGATCACAGAGGATCCACACCCGGATGTCAGCGGCGCCTCGCTTCAACGTATGTTTGTTGTCGCCGCACCGTTACATTGCTGGTATCCTTAAATTAAAGAATGAGAAACCCACAATGCTCACTGAAGTAACAGGTAATAATAAATTTAAATTTAATGAAAATCAACTAATGAAAATCAGATATTGCTTTTGAATTGTGGTTCAACTGAAAACATTTTTAAAAACAAACTTAACTTAATATTTTGCTGCAGAACCTTTTGAGGCTATCACTTCAAACAATTTCTGTAACTCTCAATGAGACTTCTACACCTGTCCACAGGTAATTTGGCCCACTCCTCATGAACAAACTACTCCAGCTGTCTCATGTGTGAAAGTTCCTTCTCCAGACTGTAAGTCTCCGCTTCTTCCACAGATGTTCATTTAGAATTTAGATCAAGGCTCATAGTAGCCACTTTGGTATAGTCCAATGCTTTGCTTTTAGCCGTTTTAGAATTTATTGGATTATTTTATCTGTTTATTTTGGGTTATTAACCAGTTGCAGGACCCATGATCTGCATTTAAGATCAAGCTTTCTAAAACTGGGCTACATATTTCTCTTCAGAATGCCTTGATAGTCTTCAGATGTCATTGTACCCTGCACAGATTCAAGATAACCAGTGCCAGATTCAGGAAAGCAGCCCCAAAACATAACAGTCTCCTCCATTTTTCCCAGTGGGTACAATGTTCTTTTCTTTGTTTGCTTCATTTTTTTATCTATGAACATAGAGCTGATGTGATTTGCCTAGAAGCTGCAGTTTCATCTGTCACCTTTGGACAGTCACATCTGTCCAAAGCACATTTTCCTAGATGCTTTGTGGCTTGTCAATATGCATTTTGCAAAGTCCAGTCTAGTACTAAACCTTGAAGTTGTTCTAGGCTTTTCTGGCTACAATTTCAGTGACCAGTGTGGGTTTTTCTTACTTTAGTGGGAGGGTACCAACAATTTTGTCCATGTGTGTTTATATAACGATATAGACCACTACAACTATGATTTTGTTTTACATTTATTTAGACTAATTTTTAAAAACCTTCTTAAGGAATTCTTAGTTTATAGAAAATATTCTATGTTTAGGATCCTTATCTGTTATTATCTATTAGAGTGAAGAGTGGTTATAAACAGCGTTTTTCACTCAAGAGGAATTGTTGTGTCCATGTATTACATGAACAGCCCATTACCTTAAAGGGGAAGTCCAGTGGGAAAAAAATTTAAATATTTTATAAATAATATTTCTCATGGTTAGGCATTTCTGTAATGTAGTTTCATTTAAATTTCTGTTGTCTTCCTGCAGCTCTATATCAGCCATTTGATGACAGAAAGCTTAGTAATTCTTTGTCTCCACACACGGGAAAAAACTCTGTGTCATGCTCAGAATATTCAATGAGTATAGATTTTTTCTGGCAGCCTTTCAAGCCACAATCTTTTGGTTCTGCTTCCCAAGGTTCATCATCTGCCTCATCACCCTATCATTTAGCTGCTCACAATGAAGGAAAAGCCCCTGTTGTACATTTCAGAAAAAGAAGATTGTCTAAATAAAAATGGTACAGTTTCTTTCTCTGCATTATACTGATAATAAAAACTTAACTAACTATAGCTTAAGAAAAACACATCAACTAGCCAGGATGTGGATTAGCCACATTGAGGTGAACCAGGGAAAGATCCCCAACAACAAACAGCGAAGCATGCGGTAAATCCACTGGTATGCTATGGATTTCTTTCATATAGTGCCTGCAAAAGTACTCATAACCCTTGAAAAGTTCCTCATTTTGAAACATTACAGCCACAAAATTAAATGTATTTTGGTGATAATTTATGTGATAGCACAAAGTAGCAAGTTTTTTTGATGTGTAAAGAAAATTATACCTGCTTTTCCAAATTTTTGCAAATTTAAAAACTGAAAAGTGTAGCATGCATATATATTTAGACTTTGTAGGATCACCTTTAGCTGCAATTTTGGGATATGTCTCTAAAAGCTTTGCACATCTAAAGGCTGGAATTTTTGTCCAGTCCTCTCTGCAAAATAGCTTTTTGACTGGGCCTTTTAACACATTATTATGTTTTGACTTTTAGGGTTGTTGTCTTGCTGGAAGGTAAACCTACACCCTAGTCTCAAGTCTTTTGCAGCCTACAACAGGTTTTTCTCTAGGACTACCCTGTACTTAGCTATATCTTCCTTTCAACTTTGACCAGCTTCCCAGTCCCTGCTGAAGCAAAGCATCCTCACTGCATGATGCCTCCACCACCATTCTTCATGGCAGGGATGGTGTGTTCAGGGTGATACGCAGTATTGGCTTTCCTCCTCACATGATGTTTGGCATTTAGACCAAAAATGTTGATTCTTTCTTCTTACCACTCTTCCATAAAGTCCATATTTGTGCAGTATATAACTAATATTTGTCCTTTGGACAGATTCTGTCATCTGAGCTGTGGATTTCAGAAACTACTCCAGAGTCACTCTGGGCCTTATGTCTGCCTCTCTAATTTGTGCCATGTATTTGTAGGTTAGCAGTTTTGCCATACTTCTTCCATTCATGGATGATGGATTGAACAGTGCTCCGTGAGATGCTCAGAGCCTAGGCTATTTTATTAAGTCTATCACTGCAATACACTTTGCCACAACTTTAGCCCTGGGCTGTCTGTCATGTTCTTTTATTTTCATAGTGCTGTTCGTTCACTAATGTTCTCTAACAAACTTCTGAGGCTTTCACAAAACAGCAATCGTTATAAATTACATAAAGTCTATTTACTCTATATACTAATTAAGTGGCTCCTAAGGACAATTGGCCATACTGAATTTCAGTTAAGGGTATAAAAGTACAGGAGGGTTGAATACATATGCAGGTCACACTTTTCAGTTTGTAAATTTGAAAAATTTTCTTTACGCTTCACAAATACTTGCTAATTTGTGTCGCTCTATCACCTAAAATATCAATCAAAAACATTTATGTTTGTGGCTGTAATGTTTAAAAATGAGAAACAGTTCAATGGGTATCTCATTTCTAAATATTACAGCCACAAACATAGTACTTTTGCAACCCATTGTGTGTTTCTGTTGGAAAATCCTGCAGTGAGAACACAGCCTTAGAGTATGTTCCCAAGGATTTTTTAATATGGATTCCAGTGGATTTAAAATCCATGGTGTGGAAAAAAAATGTCACTACTTTGATGTAGAATTCTATTGTATTTTCCATTTGGTAGTCTAGATGCAGCTTAGCTCTACAGTATTGGGCTAATACATGTTCAAAACTGGGTCTGAATCTATAGTATGCAGGCTGCAAATTTAGAGCTTAAAATCTGAGGGTGTGCCTTACCTTACTGCATTGGGTTTCTCTACACACTTTTTAATTGACAAATTAATTGCGTTAACATAACCCTAGAGATACATTGGATGGGAGTGAGTTATGATAAAGGAGATTGTCAACCTGATGGCTAATATGCAGAGAGTATATATTCAAAAATTGCAAATATATCTTTATTTATACCATGATTAAAATAACATAAAAATAGAGGCATACAAAAGGATCCTAATAACTTCGGCACCTGCCTCGGCCCCGGCGTCTAGATGTGCCGCGCGCATGTCTGGAAGTCTTTGCTTCCGCGCCTGCACGCTGGCATATGAATGCCAGAAGTGGGGCATTGGTTGTCCGGTCCCTCCGAACACGGTGCATGCGCCGCAAATGCGCTCCAGGTTGTGCTCATTAGGACAGGGATATTTAAACACAGAGGAAGCTCACTTTAAACTACTCCTGAAGAAGCAAGGGACGCAAAACACGTGTTGGGGTGCTGGCCTTGGTCCTCTATTGGTACGCATCTCCTCTTTATATGTTGCATTCCCAGTGTGGTATGAATGCACCTTAGAGTTGCTTATGACTATCTCCACATGTATTTTGAGTATAGATGCATAATGGTTGTTTTTTTACTATGCAATATGTGCAGTTCATGACAGATGCACCCTAGGATAGATGTATGTATTTTCCTGCTTAGTAGTTTACTCTATTGTGTATATCCATATTGTGGAGATCTATAAATAATTGATATCTGCATAGACTATGTACATATAGGACCAGTTTGTGCCCGCAGTTATTGGGATCCTTTTGTATGTCTCTATTTTTATGTTATTTTAATCATGGAATAAATAAAGATATATTTGTAATTTTTTACTATATACTCTCTGTTTGCGTGTTGTTTTGCAGTCTATATTTATGGAGAGAGGTCATATTAGGAGAGGAGACCATCACTGTAATAGGTCTAACCATTCAGTAAAATCTGGACTAATTTGTATATATAGAATACTGATGGCTAATATATAGGTTATCTGTGCTGGAACACATAAAGAGAGGAAGCAAGTTGTTTTGTTATGAGCACAGTATGTATGCAAGGACAGAAAATACAGGAGCAAAATACAGGAGCAAATTTAGAAAGTATTGAGAGGGGACACTGAGTGAGGGTAGCAGGACTTGAAGCATGATGTAGGAAATTGGGGTCATGCACTGAGACTGAATTTGGAAGGGAGCAAGATAACACATAGCAAAGGTTCCTGGGGCTTGTAGTTTACCAGGGCAATGAAATCCACTTTCAAACTGGAAATGCTGCTGCTCAGCTGCAGAGAAAGGAGACCCTTCTAAAAGCATGGTTGTCCAAAGTGGAGAACCACTTTATAGAAAACAAAAATGTAAACAAGTGAGGAACAGCCATGATAGAATGAGATTGTAATTTCCATGTGACTCATTTTTTAGTTTGATAGAAGGAGGACTTTAATTAGTAAATATTAACCAGTTGTTTTATGTAAGATAAGTTGATATAACTACAGTAAATATTAATAAGACAACATACTGAAATCATATTTGAAACACATAAAATGAATAACCGGGTTTACTCCTGTTATGAAATCTATTTTTAAAACAGGATCTGTAATGAAAAAACAACTATTAGGAAGGTCAATATTTGTCTATAGTCTTTTTTTTGCCTTAATATTATTTCTGGGATCATGCGGCTGGCGCCTCACCTTAAAAGCACAAATTCATTTAGAATTTTGCCAATACAATATATACTAGAACACGTAACTTGTGCAATATTCCAAGGCACCTTTATCTGTCAATGGAGCCAAGCAGTTAATTGTGTTTGCCATAAATATAATAAATAGAGCACATTTAAAACAGTCCTATATTAAGACTAATTGCACTTGTATTGTTTATAGGCTAGAATCAATAATGAGCTGCCGGCTATCTTTATTTTCCATATCAGCTGATATTGATGTTCAAGATTGAGTTCAAACCTAAATACACAATGTCATGAATGAGAGAAATGGTTTAATTGTGTACAGAAAAATAACAGGGTTGTTGTAACAAACTTATGTAGATAGAATTTTATCCAATCTAACATGGATTTCTTAAACAGCTGAGACACAAACTGGATGTTTTCTGTCTCCTGTCACCTTAATGTCTTGTTTAATTTGCAGGAACACGCATTGTTGCTGCATTTGCTAAGCATTTTTCATTTACAATGCATATAGTCCATTAGGAAATGTGAACTTCTTTGCCAGCTGTTAGCGAGTTGTGACCTTTCTATTATTTCTCAGCTTCATATCTGTCTTCAGTTTTAAATGTACAGTGTTTGGATAACATTTGCTTCAAAGCAAGAGGTGTATATAAAGGTAAAACTTATCTTTTAGACATAACTTTGTTTATCCTGTCAGTTATTTATGCATATCCCACAGACTGCAGAACAGCAACACAATGGTGACATAAGATAGTGCTAGAAGTAAAGCGTTTGCTTACTCACATATACTGTTTGCATCTATATGATTAGTAAGCATTTAGTAGGTAATATGTTATCATGGGATCTACTGTATTTTCCTCGTATGTTAGTCCCATGACCACAAAAAAAGCAACTGTTGTTTTGTTTTTTTCATCCAAGTTCTAAGAATGTACTTAGCATTCTGGAAAGGAAATCACAAAGCAGTTTCCTTGGAGAGCTTGCAATTTATTAATTTGATAAGATAAAGCACAGGGAAGTACAGTAGCTTGACAAAGGTCAAATTCATTCCCTGTGCTTGTGTAACTAAAGATTTTCATAATTTAGATTAGACCTCTTTATTTATTTTTATTTACAGCTGTAACATAAAGTACATGACAGTTAACCCAAAAGGAGCAACAAGCACATATTACATAGCCCTGGAGCACTGCTACCCACTTAATTGGTTTACTAGACAAGAACCTGGAGATAGGCAGGAATTCCCATTCTACGTCGTCTTGAGCAATTCAGTTAGTTGACAGTGGCTATAACTTGGGAGTATATATATATATATATATATATATATATATATATATATATATATATATATATATATATATATATACTCCCAACTTTATATATATATATATATATATTATATATATATATATATATATATATAGTGGAAAAAATATTGCATCACTCATAAGGTAAAAGTGAAGAAAACGAGTATTTCATTCCCTCATGCTTACAACCGTTTTTTTAATCACTTGAAAAAGGCTGTGAGGAAGCCGAAACTTCGGTTGTAAGCAGTGGGAATAAAACATTTGTTTTTTTTCACTTCTACCTTATAAGTGCTGCAATATTTTTGGACTTTATGTGGAAGTTTTTCTACCATGCCTCGGCTATTGCTGGCACCCCGCTATATTGAAGTTCTATTTTTGATAGTGCTGCTGGATTTTTCCTCTCTCCCTCTCCTCTTCTCTCTTTTCTCTCTCTCTCTCTCTCTCTCTCTTCTCTCTCTCTCTCTCTCTTCTATATATATATATATATATATATATATATATATATACATATTCTAAAGTTACATATATATAAGTATTCATCCTTAACATGAATTATGCACCCTAAAACTTAATTTACATCATTGTACTATACTGTAGTTATAATATGCTAAATTTCATCTCTCATTGATGCCTAATACTAGCGCATGATAATATTTTTCAAGCTCTCATAGTGCAGATGTTGCACAGCCAATGTATTTTAAAGAGGACCAGTGTTTTTTTCTGTTATCTGTTTTAGTAGATTCTTCCATGTACCCTGTGAAATAGCAATTCTGGAGAATCTTCTCTTATATCTGTGTGGTGTGCTGTGGCTGTGTTATTCCACCTGGAAATGTATGCCTAAATATGCCAAGTGGGTTTTACTAAGGCGACTGCCATTGTTCATTATGACGAGAGATGGGCGAAGGGATTCTAACGAAGTGGAATTCGTTTAGAATTTCAGGAAAACTTTGGTTCTGAACGAAGTCGAAGTTTGGGGGACTTCGCGTGAACGAAGTGTGCTTTTGATTGATAAAATGGCTGCGAGCACATGGCGCTACATGGGGCAAAGCACTCTGGGAGGAAGAAGGGCATAGCCTGCATGACATGTGCAGAGATGAAGCCAAACAGAGACCGGCGGGATTCTGTGACGTCACCGCACTATATAAGTCCGGGCGCGACGATGGGAGCTCATACCGCTCTCACTGTACTGATTAGGGCAGGTGCTGCCACGGCTGCTCATGCTATCTCTTACTAAAGAACTCATTTTCATACAGCGATTTTTGTGGGGTGTCTCAGCTTGTCTCAGAGACTGCTTCTCTTAATGTTCTAATTCTGATTTTGTGGGGTATCGGAACTGAAGTCCAGTGTGTGTCCAATGCAGCTGCATATACATTTTAATGCTATCTGCTCACAGCACATTGAATATCCAAGGGTTATCTAAGCCTGTTCCTGTTGTATTCATTAAAGAAACAGCGTTTTTTACAATTCAAATACCACTTAATTTTTGGTTGCTCAATTCTTTTGCGCAATTTACATCCAGGGGTTAATTAAGCGTTGTTCTGCTGTTGTGGTGACTAAAAGAAACCGTCTTTTTCACCGCCAAAAGATAAATTTTTCCTGCAGCATAATTCATAACCGAAGGTTAATTACAAGTTTTTCTCTTCTGTGTACCGTAAAATACACGCCATTGTAACATGCTACAAAGCTGGTAGTTTTTGGTTGCTCAATTCTTTTGCGCAATTTACATCCAGAGGTTAATTAAGTGTTGTTCTGCTGTGGTGGTGACTAAAAGAAACCTTCTTTTTCACCGCCAAAGAAGCAATTTTGCCTGTAGCATAATTCATATCCGAAGGTTAATTAAGCCTGTTTGTGCTTTTACATTCAGTAAATTACACAGTGTTTTTAAACGACACATACAAGTACATTTTTCCTGGTCATTTGTGGAGCGCAATTTATATCCAAGGGTTACCCAAGCTTGTTACTGGGTTCATTTGGAGTCAAATACAGGGTGTGTATTTATCATATACAGATATCTTCATCAAACAGTGTCTGTACATTTTCGAACAAACAGTATGTCAGACAGAGAGATGGCGTCAGACACAACCCTTAGTTGGCATGGCCGGGAGCGGGTCAGCAGCCCTCACCTGTCCTCAACCCACCTCTGTCCCATCCGGTTCCCTCAGCCAGAGATCTACTATGTGGTCTGGGCTCAGCGCCACTATATAGCGAGGATGAACAATTTGAGGAGGGAAGTCAGCAGTTACTTGGCAGTGAAGAAATGGGGCCAATATCCCCTGCTTCTTGCAGTAGGCGGCAAAGTATAGATGTGGAGAATGGCATGGGAGGTCATGTTGTGAGGGGTCAGCCCCTGCATACCAAGACCGGTGATGAGGACAGCAGTGATGATGAAACACAAATAGATGATGTAGACGACCGCACTTGGGAGCCAGGTGAGGCAAGGGCTTCATCATCGTCAGGAGAAGAGGGCGTCAGCTTGCGCGTCAGGCAGCGGCACAGCCAGCAAGTTGGTTGTGTGGCCACGGGGTAAAATACCCGCTTCGCAGGTCCAAGAAAGTAGCGGCACAGGGGTTCAGCGAGGCAGCGGCGGTAGTAGTCACTCAGTACGGAGCGTTGGCGGTAAAATCAGATACTCGGCAGTGTGGCAGTACTTTGCTAAGACACCGGAGGAGCCGAATATGGGTATATGTAGAATCTGTAGGCAGAAAGTAATGCATGGCCAGGGAGCTAACGTTGGCACCACGGCCCTGCGTCAACACATGCAGCGTCACCATCCGGTGGCCTGGGAGAAACGTGGCTCAGATGTGGTGGTCCATCCTGCCACCGCAGCAGCAGCAGCAGCAGCGCCCAGTGGCACGCATGCCATTGCAGTCAGTCAAGGCTCCACCACCTCTGCAGAAGGGAGCTGTTTCTCTTTGCCATCATCTCCCGGTCCAGATGCTCCTGCTCCTCGCTACTCATGGCGCCAGCAGTCGTTCAGCGAGGCGATTGCAAAGAGACAACAGAATGCGTCCAACCATCCTATGGTGTAGAAGCTGACCGTGCTCCTGTCCAAGTTGTTGGTACTGCAGTCCCTCCCTTTCCAAATGGTGGACTCTGCACCGTTCAGAGAACTAATAGCTTGTGCCGAGCCGAGATGGAGAGTTCCAAGCCGTAATTTATTTTCCAAAAAGGCAGTACCAGCACTTCATAAATATGTAGAACAGAAGGTGGGCCAGTCCTTGAGCTTATCGGTTTGTTCCAAGGTGCACGGCAGCGCAGACATCTGGAGCTGTAACTACGGTCAGGGCCAGTACATGTCCTTTACGGCCCACTGGGTGAATGTGCTTCCTGCCCAGGCACACCAACAACTTGGACAGGAGACGCCGCTTTCTCCTCCACGTTGTCAAACTGCGGCTCCTGCGCCAATGTCCGCCTCCTCCTCCTCCACCACCACCATCATCTCAGCCTCCACAAGTACTGTTCCATCATACCACATGTGTAGGGCACAGCGGTGTCACGCAGTTCTACACCTGGCTTGCCTCGGTGAACGAAGTCACACAGGGGAGGAACTGCTCCGCGTCATGCAGCAAGAAATCAATGTGTGGCTTTCTCCGCGCCAACTGCAAATCGGAACCATGGTGACAGACAATGGGAGTAACATGGTGTCCGCGCTGCACCAAGGAGGGATGGTCCATGCGCCCTGCATGGCGCATGTGTTCAATCTGGTTGTGAAAAGTTTCCTGAAGTCTTCCACCGATCTTCAGAAGATTCTGAAAATGGCCAGGAAACTGTGCATGCACTTCATCCATTCCTACAAAGCCAGGAACACCCTCCTCGAATTGCAGCGGCAGAACGGCCTCCCCAACACACTCTGATATGCGATGTTTCCACCCGTTGGAATTCCAGCCTGCACATGTTGGACCGACTGTATGAACAGAGAAAGGCCATTAACGATTTTTTGATGATCCAGGCGGACAGGAGTACTCCCCTGTGTAACTTTGATGTCAGCCAGTGGCAGCTCATGCGTGACACCTGCCGTTTGTTGAGGCCATTCGAGGAGGTGACGTTATATTTCAGTCGCCAGGACACCGGGATGAATAACGTCATTCCACTGCTTCATGTCCTGGAACAGATGCTGAAAAATCTGTCTGGGCAGGGGACTGGAGACGTGGCGACTACATCTCACGGGGCCACATGAGTCCTGTGGGGACTGAAATGGAGGAGGAGGAAGAGGAGGACATTGGAGCAGAAGCATTGTCTGGTGAAATTAGTGGATTTTCTACCCAGGTGACAAGAGAGGAGGAGCAGGAGCAGCTGGAGGAGGTAGATGGAGATGAGGAAGACAAGGCAGATGACCCGCAAGCACCGTGGCAGTATACCGTGGAGATGGAGGCAGGGAGCCCCGCAGAGTCACGTGTGCAGATGACCCGCAGAATGCTGATTTGCCTGGCTAGTTACAGCCGAGAAATCAGCATCCGGCAGAGGGATGACTTCTGGCTCTCCACCCTATTGGACCCCCGCTACCGGTTCAAAATGGGAGCCTTTTTCCCAGCTATTGAGAGGGAGGACAAACTCAAATACTATAGGGAAATCCTCCATAGTCAGTTGGCCGCTGGCATCGTCCCTCCTCTGACAGGTCTGACAGGGGGGTTCTTCAGCGCTCACGTACTACTGCTGTGGCTGCTGGGGGAAGGTGGGGGGTAGGAGCAGTACCAGCTCCATCAACAGCAACCTAAGTCTGGAGTCACTGATGAGCAGCTTCCTTCACCCGCCTAGTGAGGAGGGCAGTCGCCAGCAGCAGCAACAGCAGCAGGACCTGGAGCAGACCCTGAACCAACAGGAGGTGGCCTACTTGGACAGCACTCTGCCACCCCAGTTAGAAGATCCACTGGACTACTGGGCAGCTAAAGTGGATGTGTGGCAGCAACTTGCCGAGTTTGCAGTGGAGAAGCTGTCCTGCCCGGCCAGTAGTGTGGCATCAGAGCGGGTGTTCAGTGCGGTGGGGGCCATCGTTACCCCAAGGAGAACCCGCTTGTCCACGGGAAATGTGAAACTACTGACCTTTGTCAAGATGAATCAGGCGTGGATTGGCCAGGATTTCCACACACCAATGCCTTAGGCGTCAGACTACATAAGCCATGACGCCTCAGCCAAACTGTGAGAAATGAGTCTGGGTTCAAACTACCTGCCTCAGTCACTATTCTGATGCCACCACCCACCTGATGCCACACATCTGCTGACAGTTTCTCCATCTGCCTACCACCATCTTTACCAGGGACTGATATTGCCACCCACCTCCACACTCTGTCATTTTGCCACTCTCTGACATCATGCTGCTGCTGCCGTCACCTCCATGCTCTGCCATTGTGCCACTCTATGCCCTCTGCTGCTGTTTGCTGTTGCTGGTGCCATGACTCCACACTGTGTCATTGTGCCATTCTGTGTCCTACTGCTGTTTTTGCCACCTCCAGAATGTCATTGTGCCACTGTCTGACCTCATGCTGCTGCTGCCGTGACCTCCCCACTGTGTCATTGTGCCACTCTGTGGCCTACTCCTGTTTTTGCCACCTCCAGAATGTCCTTGTGCCACCTCTGACCTCATGCTGCTGCTGTGGCTGCTGCCGTAACCTACACACTGTGTCATTGTGCCACTGTCTGACCTCATGCTGCTTCTGCCATCACCTCCATTTCTCGTCATTGTGCCACTCTGTGGCCTACTCCTGTTTTTGACACCTCCAGAATTGTCATTGTGCCACTGTCATGTGCATGTCATACTAAAAACACAACATTGTATGAAGACCAAACCAAGCTCCCTCTGCATATTTAAGCATGGCACAATGTTCCACAGCACCCTGCAGGCTCCGTGCAGCCTGGAAATAGCTGTTTTTTAATGTGATTCATCCCGAAGTGATTCGGACCGAAATGAATTTTGTCGGGAAATTCGGCCAAGTGACCGAATCGAATTTTTGAGAAATTCGCCCATCTCTAATTATGACAGAGGACCTCTGCTTGTTAACCTACCGCTAGGTGCTGGCTACTACTCCATGCAACATTGGTTCTCATGAGGTAGTAAATTTATCATCAGTTATCTCTTTTCTCTCTATGAAAGTATGGTTTTGATCTTACATATATCTGCATTTATTAAGCTCTTTGAGTAATCTCTTAACCCCTTAAGCCTCAGGCCTGAAAAGTAGTTAATGACCAGAATATTTTTGTAGTTTTTGCCTCCTTGCGTTTCAACAGTTGTAACGTTTTTATTATTTCAATTACGCAGATCTAGGAGGCCTTGTTTTATTCAAGACGAGTTGTACTTTATGAGGGAATAGTTTAAGTTCACTTATAAACAATTGCAGAATTTTTTTCAATATCTTAAATTTTTTTTTTTTACATTTTTTTTACAACATTCACATTTCACACTTAATAACTTATTAGATTAATTCTACAGGTTATTGTGGTCGTGTGGATACCTAATACATGAAGGTTTTTTTTGTGTGTAATGAATGAACAATATTTTGTTTATTAAATATTTATTTTTATTCTTTTTTATTCTTGTTTTTACAATTTTTATATTTTTTTTACTTTTTTTAAAATCCCATGAAGGGAGAACTTTTTTTTTTTTTTTTTTTTTACACTTAGTAATGTATTAGCATATTAATATATGCTAATAAAATTATAATCTGTGTCAGTTTGACACCCGGCAGTGATCAGGACAGCTCACAGTCTGTCCTGATCACTGGCTTCTTACAAAGACAGCCCTGGGGCTACTCTGGGTCCCCAGGGCTAACTGTGCAGCCTTTTCCCGGGCTCTGTCCGGTCACCGGACGTTCCGATCACCTGAGAGAGCAGAGAAACCCTTTGATTGTGCTGCGGTGACGATCCGCAGCAATCAAAGGGTTAAAGCACCGGGGAGCGGAGGTTTCCCCCACTCGCCGGTGCTCGCAGTAGCTGCACTGGGATCAGGGCTGTGTAGTACAGCCCCAATCTCAGCGCTGCTGTGGCGCCCGGAGCTGCAAACGCCAATGTCTGCAGCGATGTCAAAAGACGTCGCTGTAGACGAACGACCTGAACTGCCCGCCACCAGAAAACAGTGGTCGGTTGTTAAGGAGTTAATGAACACATATAGGTAAATATTCACTATTTTAAGTTATATAGTCAGCCAGTTTTTTGTATTGGTGGCGATTCCCTGATGAACCCAAATAGCAGAGACTGAGAAAACACTTTAGAGACCCTACTTTACAGCTGACAAACATATATGTTTATATGTGGTGTATACTTCCATTATGAGAAGTTTTTAGGTGTTGATGAATTTTGTTACATTTGCTACACCTATTATTTACTTTTGACATTTGATAGCTCATCTGCTACATTTGTTTCATCCTACCAATTTTGGCTGTGTGTCAGTGATACTAGTTTATCTACATATTTGTGAGTGAACGAGACAGTAGGGTTAGGTTCCATTTGGGTCACCCTTATTGGGACGGTCACCCTGTTTTTAGTAGGTAGGACCAGCCCCTCTATTAGAATAAGTGTAGGGATTTTTATTATTTAGTAAAGGTTATGTTTTATCTTTGAGATATTGTGAGGGACGCATGACCAAGGAGGACAGATAGAGGAGACAAGACAGTGAACACAAGTTCCCTCCCAGCTGTCTCTACCTACTTGCCGGTCCAACCCTAAGTGGTCGGCGACAACTGGGTGACATTCCCTGCTTATGCCAAAGTTTGCACAGAGAACAAACAAGACAAACAAACATACAAGAAAGGTCATACAGAACAGGGTCAGAAACCATGCGGGCAAAAGCAGTGCCAAGTCAGCAAGAATACGGAGTGTCAGGAGAGCAAGAGGTCAGATCCAAAAGAGAAGTCCAAGGTAAACACCAGCCAAATCCACTAACCCCTTACTTCATCTGGATATATGGATACATCCTGATGGTTGAAAGGGTCTTTATAGCGGGACTGAGCAATCCCGCTACATAGCCAGCGGACGCAGGCTGCTAATTGCAGTGACACCCCAAACCAAATAACAGAGCGGAAATTTAGCCAGTCAATTTTGAATGTTTTAACCCCTTGAACCCCCGGCTGGTCGAACAAACGGCTGTGACGTCTAAATAAATGAGAAACAGTGCTGCACGGGGCCCTGAATGGTTTACATGGCAGCTGGAAGTCTGGTGAAAGCTTCCATGAATGCCATTTATTATGTTTTGACGCTTCCTGCCCTAGACAGGAAGTAGTGAAACTACCATATTTGAACACCCGTATAAACGATTGCAGCCGCTAGTGGTCACCCTTGGGGGACTCAAAGTTAAAGTAAAAAATATATAAAAAAAAGAGTATAAAAAAAATAAAAAATATTAAGAGTTCGAATCACCCCCCTTTTGCCATTTTATTAATAACAAAATAAAATAATAAAAAAATTACACATAATTGGTATCACCGCATCACCTGATCTATTAAAATATAACATCATCTATCCCATACGCTGAACATCGGAGATGTAGTCTGTAAGAAACAGTACAAAAAAGTTATTGGTTGCAGAAAATGGGGCTACGGCAAAAATGTGAAAAATAGAAAATGTTTGGATTTTGTTTACGGTACCAAAACGGACACAGATGTAACAGATATATATTTTACTAGGTACACTTATTTGTTTGTTTTATTTTTTGTCTCCCAAGTAATAATAAGATTTGAGGTGCAATCACTACTCTATTAGTAGATTGGGACTCCACTATGATATTATGTAATGTGATTTTTTAACTATGACATCTGCGTAACATCTGGAGTCCACAGTAGTACAGTGATCTGCATGTAATACAAATTATTCCTCTGGACTACAGATGTAGCTTTTTAGATAAAACTGGAAAATTGTGTAACAAAACTTTGCGCTAAAGTCCTAGCCTAATGTAAAAAAAAAATACTGTGCATTGAAAATACTGTCAGGCTTTTGATGACATAAAAAAAGCATTATCTTACATTTTAACTGGTCTGCTTTTGAAGTAGTACATCAGATCAATTTACATCTACCTAAGTAAGAGTTCTTGTGGAGTTCCATATTTAAAACCTCCAATACTACGGATTATCCCACTAGAATCCTAAAATGTAATAGATGAGCATACAGAGGGCTGCCATCAGAAATTTTACAATGTACAGTTTATCTTTATTTTGCAGGTCAGTACGTATACAAGGGCCAGCAAATACCGCCACATGATCACCGCGTTCACCACTATAATCTTACTGACCAAACCAGTATATCCTGATCAATATTGCCAAACAACTTTATACAGAGACCAAAAAATACGTTCACATATCGCTATCTTATGGTGACTAATTCCATTATAATGTTCCTGACCCAACCAGCATAACAAGACCAATAATATCAATAACAACAATATATAAATATATAATACCACAACATTATCCCCACATATCTCCACCATAAAGATACTGAAGAATACCACCCTACTGTTACTGGATATAAACCATTACACCAAGACCACTATTACTACCATACAGCGACCATATAGTGGTAGATAGTAGTTGTACGCAGGTGAACACAGTTACATTTAGTTTCACAAAAGTAACATCTTCTCTGATGAATCGTTCACTTTCCCTTTTCTTTTACATCCGTTCTAGACTGCCATGATGACTTCTCCCGGCCATGATTCGTCCCTGCAGAACTTACAACACAAACACCTGACACTCACTTTTTTATCATCTTCCTAACTGTGCCCCCCCCATGTACAAATTCCCCATTCATAGTTCCCCCAATGGAAATAATTACCCTCTTGGTGCCCTGATAGTTCAGTAGGGCCCCTAATAGCTAGGTATATAGGCCCCCTCGGTAGGTAGGTATATAGCTCCCCCTGTAAGTAGGTATATAGGACTCCCTCCTGTCGGTAGCTTTATAGAGCCCCCAGTAGATAGGTACGTAGATAGCGTCTCCCCAGTAGGTAGGTAGTTAAAGGCCCCCCAGTAGGAATGCAGGTAGATAGGGGATCCAAGTTTGTAGGTAGGTAGATAGGGGCCCCACAGTAGGTAGGTAGATAGGGGCATCAGTTGGTAAGAAGGGAGGTAGAGGCCCCCCAGTAGGTAGGTAGATAGGGGCCTCCCATCGGTAGGTAGGTAGATAAAGTCCCCCAGTTGGTAGGTAGGTAGATAGAGGCCCCCAGTTTGTAGGTAGGTAGATAGGGGCCCCACAGTAGGTAGGTAGGGGCTCCCAGTAGGTAGGTAGGTAGATTGGGGCCCCCAGTAGATATGTGGATAGGGACCCCCAGTAGGTAGGTAGGTAGATAGGGAATACTAGTTGGTAGGTAGGTGGATAGGGGCACCACAGTAGGTAGGTAGATAGGGGCCTCCCAGTCAGTAGGTAGGTAGATTGGGGCCCTCAGTAGATAGGTAGTTAGAGTCCCCCAGTAGGTTTGTAGATAGTGTTCCCCATTAGGTAGATAGGTAGATATGGGCTCCCAGTATTTAGGTAGGTAGATGGGTAAGTACTCACCTCTCAACGCTCCCCCAGCAAATGTGCCTGCTCTCAGCCCCAGGCCTGGTGTTTTAGGCATGGGGCCTAGAAAAGAAAACAACACAGACCGCACAATTAAGTCACTTCCTCGTGCCACATACGCAGTGACATCATACGGCAGGGAGAACACTGTATGCACATTGCAAGGATGCACATACAATTGAGCTAGCCTATATGGTAGTAAAAACCAGGCCCGTTCTTTCTCCTATTCCTGTAAAGCAAGGGGAGCGACAACTGCCGGCGGTAACCCTTGTTTCACAGCGTGGCCGAGCCCCATATGGCAGTTCCAGCTGTACTGCCCTAACGGCAGCCCTGAGCACACATATGAGGAAAATTGTTGGATAACTTGGTCAGATGTGAGAGGCATATGGGGATTATTATAGCAACTACCTGTTAAAATGTAACTTCAGTTATACCTGGAAACAAAGACATGCTGCTCCATTCAGTGTGATGTCCAACTTAGCTATTAACTGGATATGAACAGAAATGTTGTTCTATCTCCAGTCAGAGCTTTAGTAAAAAATTAAATGCTAAAGCAGCATCAGTAAAAAAAAATATATATATATATTTTTAAAATATATTTATTGTAATTAAATTGCAGCTGAATCTCCTTTGCAAATTACAACTGGATATATACTTTTTCACTTTTAATACAATTGCTTACACATGTAAAGTTATTTTATCATTTTTATAAAATCAGCATTCTGTGTATTGACTTGCATGTAAGCTTGAGCTGTGCTTGTATACACAGCAACCAAAGTAGTGTAGAGTTTGACTGCATGTTGTATCTAATATTCCAATAAGCAGCATAGTTAAATGGAATTACTGGTGAAGGGAGACTGAGTTTGTAACCCTTAAGGGTACTAAGCATGTACTACATAGTATTATGGCAACTCAGTATACAGCAGAAGTATAATATGTGAAGTAGTTTGATATTCCACTCATTGCACTTGTAAATCTATTTTCATTTTCCTGTTATTTCCTTTATATTGTTGAAGAGTGAAAACTTTACAAAATATAATTTAATAGAAACACACAGCTACATATTTAACCAGAAATAAAATCCTCTAGCTATTTGTTTCAGCAGTCAATCAGCCATTACTGACCTATTTTTCCATTGTCTTGAGGTTTATATGCTTCAATAGTTGCAGAAAATTTTCACATTCACGTTTTTGACACTTTAAAATTTCTAACACAATGTAATGCATTTACACCTAAGATGTTTGATACCCGCCGGCTGTTAAAGCTCAAAGTGGGTTGCAGGGTTGTCATTCTAGTTTGGTTGTGTATGAACATATAAAAATATATATATATATATATATATATATATATATATATATATAGATATATAGATATATATCTATATATATGTATATATTTGTATATAGTATATATATGTATATATATAGATTATATAATATAATTCTAATAATATAATATATTTATTATATATATTATATATATGTATTCTAATGATAAATGATTATATAGATATATATATCTATAATATCTATATCTATCTATCTATCTATCTATCTATATATATATATATATATAAAATATATATATATATATATATATATATATAATATATATATACGTTCATAGAGAGTTGAGGTTATATTTATCATTTAGGGTTTACTTGGCAACAAAGGCAGTAACACAACTGTTTCCTAATACTTAGGGCCACATGTATGAAAACTGTTTAGGTCTAAAATTCACTTTGTTGCCCATAGGTTACTATGGGCAAAAAAGTGAGTTTTAGACCTAAACAGTTTTCATACATGTGACCCTTAATCTATAGATTACAGCAGCCACTTGCATATAAATGAGGAATCCTGAACTAAAGCTGTCATCTGGTTCCTTCATGTGATAGTATTAGTAGTAATGTTATTTTATATACACGTAGCTCTGATTCTTTCACGGTATTCAGCATTGCTGTTAGCTGTCTTCTGGTCTGCTGTGTCTTTGTAGGTCAAATTGTAACCAAGACGGTCCACTACTCCAGTACACCTTATACGGAGTGTTAGTAGCTTTCTCTAGAGGTTCCATGTCTGTAGAGTGAGTGATTATAAACTACCTTCAAAAGAAATATATTCTTTTTGTATCCTGTGAAGTTTATAGACAGTCAGTTTATAGACATCATTTGATATTCATGCACTAGAGAAAGCAAATAAAATCTACCCTGCATATCTAAATAAATGACTATAGGGATATTTACTTTGAGCAGAAAGAGCAGATAGAGAAAACAAAGACCTGTACTTTGTTTCCTTTTTAATTACCAACTATCCTATACACAGTGAACCCACATTGTTGCCCACCAACTAATATCTAGAGTAACCACTCTGTGCGCATGGACAGCAGCCACACGGGCTGTGAGTGAGTCAGTAAAGCCCAGGTACGTTGTTACAGGTAACTGGAGCCATGCTGTTCACAATGCATCCCACGGCTGCTGGAGGTTGCATGGGGAGGATCCACAGTGCCAAGACCATGATGGAGATGGTCCCATACTGAGTTTCGGTCTGGGGAAATTAGGGGGTCGGGGCAGCACTTGGACATCTTGGTTATGTTCTCTCAATCAATGTCATTTCTAGCCATGTGATGTCGCATTGTCTCGCTGGAAGATTTCATCCTCCCAAGGGAGGACAATCAGCATGTATCAATGGATTCATACCCAGTGCATTTCCCATGGATGAGTGGCCAAGAGAATACCACAAAAACATTCCCCTGACCATAACATGGTCATCACAAGCTTGTGTTCTTCCAGAAGTATTTGCAGCATTTGTTCTATGATTTTCCTTAACTGACACACCAACATGCATCCATTTAATGAAGCAAAAAACGTGACTCAGAAAAAGTAAACCTGTGCTATTCTCTGAAGGTCTAAATCCAATACAGTTGTAAAATCTGAAACCTTTTCTACCAATACAATCTTGTTATCAGAGGTGCAGTGACCACTCATGTGCTTCTGAGTCCCATACACAGTAGAGCTTGCTGAACTGATGTTTTAGGCACGTCTGATAGCCCTGTGGTTTTGGCCGTGAGCTGCTACACTGTAGCATATAAGTTCTCCCTAAAGCACCTTCATAGCTGACATTTACCTCTAAGGTTATGTCTCCACACATCTGGTTTACAGTCAGATTTTAAAGCAGATTCAATATTTAGAATCCGCAAAAAATGACTGTAAACCATTGTCATAGACCGCAGTAGAAAATCTGAGCTGTTGTTTACACAGCTCAATTTTCTAAGCTCATATTTCAAATCTGAAATCCAACTAAAAAACTTAGAACATATTCTATAATCCGTTGGAAAATGGAGTATTATAGTACTGTTTTATAACAGGGGACGCCCGATACCAGAAAACCACGGCAAAAAGCCACGGCAATTACCGGGATAGAAAACAAAAAACTACTACAAAATCCGAACAGTACTTTACAGTCTGCCATGTTGACACGGCCTAACATCAGTGGCATGTAGTGCTCTGCCATTTCCACATCACCTACTCACAATGCTGCCATTAGTCCATTCACAATACACTTTCACCATAGCAACACACGAACAACTGCACAGTTTCAGAAATACTGCTAGTGCTGGCCCAAAAGCCAATAATCAAAACGTTTTGCAACTCTCATAAATCACCCCTTTTGCCCAAGTATATATATATATATATAATATATATATATATATATATATATATAATATATATATATGTTATATATATATATATAATATATATTATATTATATATATATATATATATATATATTTTATATATATAAATTTATATATAATATTATATTATATATTATGATATTATTATTATTATATTATATTAAATAGTTGAAACCAATATTCATGTTTTTCTCAGTATCTGTCAGGAAATCAGAATAAACCTTACCTGTTTTAGGTCAATTAGGATTACCAAAATTATTTCTATTTGACAAATGCCAGAATAATGAGAGATAGAGGATTTTTTTTTTCAAAGCATTTTTATTACTTTCTGCAAAGTCAAAAGTTTACATACATTTCATTAGTATTTGGTTGCATTGCCCTTAAAATGTATGAGTTGGGTAAAACGTTTTGAATATCCTTGCACAAGCTTCTCACAATGGCTGGTAGGAATTTTGGCCCATTCCATCTAGCATAACTGGTGTAATTGAGCCATGTTTGTAGGTCGCCCTGCTTGCACCTGCCTTTCCAGCTTTGCCCATAAATTTTCAATAGGATTGAGATCATGGCTTTGTGATGGCCACTCCAAAACATTGACTTAGTTATCCTTAAAGGGGTTGTCTCACTACATTGATTCATGTTAGCACAGTCCTGTTTTCTTGGTTTCACTTTGAATTCAGGGGCGTATTTACTGGCTTCTACTAGGCTGCAGTAGAAGCCAGGTCTGTAGCTCTATAGCGACCAGCATTGGCAGCCTATCAGGAGAGATCAAACAGGTCTGTTGCTATAGCGAACACATGACCTGATGCAGCCCATAAAAGAGAGGAAATCTCAGAATAGGTAGGGCACTGTTAATGGACACATATTGCAAAGTGACTTGCTTTTGCAAGATCTTTAACATAAAAAGCAATCCTTGTAGTGAGACAACCCCTTTAAGCCACTTACCAGTGGCTGTAACTGTAACCAGTTTGGCAGTATGCATCAGGTCATTGTCCATTTGGAATCTTCTTTCTTCCTGATGCCATCTATTTTGTGAAGTGCATTAGTCCCTCCTGCAGCAAGATAACCCCACAATATGATGCTTCCACCCCCGTGTTTCACAGTTGGGATGGTGTTCTTAGGCTTCCAAGTGTTTCCCTTTTTCCTCCAAATGTAACAATGGTAATTTTGCCAAAACAGTCAATTTTGGGTTTCATCAACCCACAGGACATGTCTCCAATAATGTAGGTCTTTGTCTCCTGAGTGCATTTTGTCTAATATTAATCATGGCTTTTATAAGTTCTTTTTGGAAGTAATGGCTTCTTTCCTGCCAGGTGACCTTTCAGCCCATGTTGAACACTGCTACTCACTTTTCACTTGGCTGAAGACACAATCTTACCAGCTTCCACCAGCATCTTCACAAGGTCTTTTGATTTTGTTTTTGGGTTGATATGCATATGTCAGAGGAAAGAATGTTCATCTCTGAGACACAGAACTCGTCTCCTTCCTGAATGGTATGATGGATGGACATTCCCATCTTGTTTATACTTGTTTGTATTGTTTATACAGATGAACGACACATCTTCAGGTATCTGAAAATTGTATCCAAGGATGATCCAGACTTGTGCAAGTCCACATTTCTCTTCCTGATATCTTGGCTGATTTCTTTAGACCTTCCCATGATGTTACAAACAGAAAGCAGGTCTGTGTGTTTCTGGTTGCCTTACAAATAGCAGACTATCAATCTAGAAGACACTTTTGTGTCTACTTAATTAACTCAGAATTTGCTAACAAATCTTCCAAGAAGCTTCCTCTAAGACTGACACCATCATCTGTGGCTGTCCCAAATTGTTTAAAGTCATAGTAATACGAGTATATGTAAACTTTTGACTTTGCAGAAAGTAATGAAAATGCCTTAAAAAATTTGCTCTCTCATTCTGGCATCAAGTATAGGAATGCAGGAACTATCATCTGATTGTAATTCTCTTTAAGAAGAGTATTACAGACATGTTTTACAGTCCATTGTGTTTTTCTAAATTCCAGTTTGTTGACTTATTACTATTGTTGAGTTGTGAAATCATTAATTCAAAATGGTACAAATTGTAGCAATCCCTTAATTAACCCATTTTTAATGTTTATGTTTTAAATGGAACTATTGTAGTTACTGCAAAGTTACTTAGAAGACTTAAAACTCCTTTTAGGGTATATCCACCCAAATAGTACATTTTACTTGTATTCTGCAGTTGAAAACCACATCAGACAATGCAGTTTTCAACTAATATTTTACATTTATTGCATGTGGATTTATGATCGTTTTATTTCTGGCAGATTTATAGTCACAAACAAGTCCCATTCATATATATGGGATTTTGGACATGGATCTGCATCAAAAACTACATACAAATGGTTTGGACGAGTTTTAGCCATCCCAATTGACCTCTTCAGTAAACAGAAACAGAAAAATGAACATGTTCTAAATTTATTAAGGTTAAAAACCGACCAACAAGTCGTGTGAACTACAATGTTTATTTTCTACTGAGGTCAATAGGAATGGTTTACTTTCAGTTTTAGATGAGTGTTTCAAGTGGATTTTGACTTCAAATGCTCACCTTATTTTGTGCTGCATCTGACAGCATAAAAATAAATCTATTTCATCTACATGGCAGAATTTAGGTATGAAGCACATGATGTAGACACTTAAATCCAGCATTTTAAAGTAAGCACAAATTGTTTTGTTTTAAGAATTTCTTCCAAGTCAGATCCCTGAATACAACATGCAAAAATTCCTATTCTCTGGTTTAATATGTTACAATGCCAAAAAAAGTGTACTTTATTGAATTTCATAAGAACATACACATATAAAAGAAAAGTGGTGAATATGTTTAAATAGCAGCACTGTGGACACACCCTCAAATGGAACTGTATAACCAAAAGGACAATAAATAATCAACTCCAGAGAAATACAGAGGCACATATTGTACTAAGCAAAAGTCACAATACAAAAAAATAACCTCCAAAGTGAGTGATCAGTGTAAAAAAATATGTACACTACCGTTCAAAAGTTTGGGGTCACTTAGAAATTTCCTTATTTTTGAAAGAAAAGCACAGTTTTTTTCAATGAAGCTAACATTAAAAAGAATCAGAAATAATCTATACATTGTAATGTGGTAAATGACTATTCTAAACTGCAAACGACTGTTGTCTAATGCAATAGCTACATAGGTTGTATTGAGGCCCATTTCCAACAACCTCACACCAGTGTTCTAATGGTACATTGTGGTTTCCCTAACTGTGTAAGAAAGCTATTGTATATTTTGAACACCCTTGAAAACCCTTGTACAAGTATATCAGCACAGCTGAAAATAATTTGCTGATTGAGAAGACTTACTAAAAACTGGACCATCCTTTGAGCTGTTGAGAATCTGGAGCTACAATTTTTGGTTCGATAAAATTCGCAATTATGATAAAAATGGCCAGAAAAAAAGAACTATCATGTGAAAATCTCGACAGTCATTCTTTGTTCTGAGAGATGAAGGCTATTCCATGTGAGAAATTGCCAAAAAACTGAATGATTTCCAACAACGGTGAGTACTACTCCCTTCGAGGCGAGCACAAACAGGCCCCTCTACCATAGTAAGAAAGAGAAGTAAAGGCTCCGCTGCACACTGGGCCAACAAGGACAAGTAACATAAGAGTCTCTAGTTTGAGAAATTCTATGCCTCACAGCAACCTCACTGACAGCTTCATTAAATAGTTACCCACACAACGCACTGTCAACGTCTACAGTAAAGAGGCAACTCCCGGGAAGCTGGCCTTCCAGGTGCAGAAAATAGCCATATTTAGACAGGCTAATAAAAGGAAAAGATTAATATGGGGCTAAAGAAACACAGACATTGGAAAGAGTAAAAAGTGTTATGGACAACAATCGAAGTTTGAGGTGTTTGGATCAACCCGAAGAACATTGTGAGATGCCATAACAACAGAAAACATGCTGGAAGAGTGCCTGACGCATAGCTGTCAAGCATGGTGGAGGTAATCTGATGGTGTGGGGTTGCTTTGGTGCTGGTAAAGTTGGTAGATTTGTGCAAGTGTAAAAGTGATTTTGTAATAAGGAAGGCTATCACCCCATTTTTGCAACGTCATGCACATACCCTGTGGACAGCTGCTTGATTGGAGCAAATTTCATCCTGCAACAGGACAATGACCCAAAGCATACCTCCAAATTATGCAAGAACTATTTAGGGAAGAACAGGCAGCATGGTATTCTATCTGTAATGGAGTGGCCAGCGGCAGTCACCAGATACAACCCCATTGACTGTTGTGGTAGGCAGCTTGACCATATGGTAGCGCAAAAAGTTGCCCATCAAGTCAATCCAACTTGTGGGCTTCTTGACGCATGGTGTGAAATTTCTCTCCTAGATTACTGAGCAACAATAACAGCTAGAATGCCAAAGGTCTGCAATGCTGGAATGCTGCAAAGGGAGCTTCTATTGATGAAAAAAGTTTGAGTAGAAAATTATTAATTCAAATAAAAAATCTTTTTTTCTAACATTGTAAATGTCATGGACTATAATGCTACTTCCTATTTGCAACTCATTTGATAAATAAAAGTTTGAGTTTTCAGGGAAAACACAAAATTGTCTGGGTGACCCCAAACTTTTGAATGGTTGTGTGTACAGACCAAAGAATAAGGTACAGGAACCCCAACGTTTCACCACCTGGCTTCGTCTTGGGGTCTGATGTTTCTTAATTTTTTACAGTGTTTGTATCATATATTTGTTTGATCTTTTGGTTTTTGTGTTTGCCGTGGTTTAGTATGTTGTAATCTCTTTTGCTAGGATTACTTTCAATTTATCTTCCAAGTAAAGATATTGAGAGAATTTTTAGCGGAGTAATATGAACACAGCTCGAAGGAAACAAGAATCCCTAATCAGAAAATTATTGTAATCCATAGTTTTTAAGAAAAGAGCAGACTGTTAAATCATATTAAAAATGAAAAGTGATAAACATTTTTTAGGAACATAACCCTTCAAAGTTACATTATTTTTTTACCATGAATAAAGCTTATATGTATAAAGCCAATTACTTTTAATGTAATGGAACATACATACATTTCTAAATATATAGCAAGACCTGTATATACAACTACAAGAAAAAGTTAACCCTTTAGAATTCCCTATACTTAGTTAAAAAGTTACATAGTTTGTATAACTGAAAAAAATCAGACATCAATCAGAATAAATTCCGGGATCAACGACCCTTTTCCACAATCCTAGTCACTATAACTTGTTATATAAATTCTGTTCGTGAAATCACCATGATAAGTTCATTTGGTCTCACTGCTCTTACAGAAAAGAACCCTTTCTATTCATGAAGACACCTAGGGTGACATGTATGAAAGGGTTTTTCACCCTTATTCTGGCCTACAATGAACCTAACTGAGCCGGCTACAATGTCTCATGCACGTAATGTATGTTAGTGCATTGTTCGTAAAACTCGACACTTTCGAATGCGCCTAACATGAAGGGGTGTTCTGGGGGTGTTATGGAGGTGTGTCGCACCACATTTATAAGATTAGACACATCTATGAATGTCAATCCAGGAAGGCGAGAGTTGACAGATGACGGACGCACAGTGGAATGAAATAAAGGAAAGGAATAGAGATAAGTTCATCCGGGATAAATTAGATTATGACTGAGATCGAGTTTTTTCATGAAAAGTTCAGCAACGCTCTAAGATGAAGGTTGCGATCCAAGTCACAAGCTGAATATTGGACAACGGACTCTGATTCCGACTCAAGTACATTGGATGATAATGCTCCTGTATGAGATATGGGGACTTTGAGTTGAGACACTAGAGGTCATCCATCAAAAAACTGCATAGGCCGCGTATCCGCCGAGGTGGTAGAAAAAACAAGAGTAAATCACCAGTTAACTTGGGGAGGTACCAAGAGGAAGCAAGTATCTTGGAGAAAGTAGATACATCTGCACCTCTAAATTCTACAAGTCAGGGCATTGTCAGTAATAATGTGATCAATATTTCCAATGTGGAATTGGATGAATCTTGTTTATCAGTCTTATCGAAAGTGTTACATTTTTGTTTGCCTAATACTTTTGATTATGCTAGATTTCAAATTGATTTGAGCAAATCTTTGAGATTTGAATTTAATGAAACTATTTTGAAATAAAAATGAGTCACCTGTAGAACATTTGAGGATAGGAGAAAAACCTTTAACTACTGATATTTTTGACTTTATGTTAGGAGAAAATGTTGTACCATCTGAGAGACAAAGCCTTATGGAACTTGTTGATTTGTTAAATGAGGATGAAATTAGAGAGGTTGATGGTGTACAGCAGGATACCCCTTTTTGTGATGGTGTCCACTCTACCTATTTCCCCCCCCTTGTCGCCCGACTCTTTAGTGTACAATTTTAATCTTGCTGTATTACGTGATAATTCTTTGATCTGTCTGAGTGAGACATCAAACATCACGGAAGTAGAAAAAAGAGCTTTTAGATGGTTGAAGAATAATAGGTCTGTTGTAATTAAGCCAGCCGACAAGGGGGGAATATAGTTGTTATGGATAGACATTACTATATAAATGAGGCGAAACGTCAGTTGTGTGATGACACTACATATAAAAAGTTGAATTACAATCCAGTCTCCTCGTACCAATCTCAGTTGTTTTCATTGTTGGCAAAGGGTGAGACGATTTGCTGACTCTACCTTTGGATTAAATGCGAATTATAATTCCAATATCTCCCTAGCTTATACAACCTAATTAGGGTACTACTCTTGCCCGTCTAAAATTCAGAAATCGGAATTCAATCCTCCAGGACGCCCGACAATAGCTGGTAGAGGTTTCACTGATGATGACTCGGTCTACAATTCCATAATATATTAGATTGGTTTTATTATACGACACACGCTTTTGTTACATCTGTTCCATCTTTATTCCTTTGGATTCACAACATTATTGTCTAAATGGAAGATTATGCTGAATTTTAACTGAATACATGGCTTCAACAACTGATGTCGTGAGTCTGCCTAACCAGGTTTCTGCATACTGACAAGTAATTCAAGAATAGGGCAACTATGTGTAGCAAAAAAGTTTACTACATCTATACATGGTTCACAGTTTTATATGTTAAGCACAGAGATTTTTATCTGAACCCATAATGCCTTTGGTTTTTGGATGAATGGTTATATTCACATCATGCTACAAGCTTGGTGAGTACACTCAGTTGCACCACATAGAAAACTTATTTTTTAGAGGTATATTGGGAAGGAGTCTTACATTTATAATACCTTTCCTTATTTTGTGGTGCAGGTGCTGTACTGCGCAGCCATTCTGGTTTGCTGTGCTGTTAGTGGTGCAGTCTCCACTGAACCAGGGCGCTACAAGTCTGCCCGTCGTCAGTAGCGGAGTGCTGTTTAGGGCCCTGGGCTGTGCCCCTCATCTGTGTGGCTTTTCTGCGGTGGTGGCATCCATGAGGTGCTGCCCCCATTTAGTTAGGGACCCACTTTAAAGAGGTCGCCGTGAAGTGGCCATGGCCTATATGTTTTGATAAAAATAGTAAACAAAGAACCTCCCTGTTCGTGTTTTGTAAAGTTTGCTGAGAAGCATTAGATAACAATAGTGTCGAGGAGTGCGTTCCATGCTTTCATCTCTTCCTAGTTTGTAACATAGGTACCTATTTCTTTGCACTCATGGATCAGCACTCCTCCATTTGGCCCAGGTATTTTTTATTAGACAGTAGATGTAAAAGGTTAATGCCTACTCCTTTCAGTCTACTTGCCGGAGCCCAAGGAAGGTTAGCTGTGGTCAACCTTTCCTTTTTTTGGTGGCGGTGCTGTAAGGCGTCCATTGTGCCTGGTGTGCTGTGCCTGGTGTGGTGGTGCAAGCCCAGAGCAGGGGGCCTAGTTCTGGCAGCAGTGGTGCTGTTGGGCCACTGGCTGTTGCCCCCTCATCTGTGTGGCTTTTGGCTGCTGTGGTGGCCTCCTGCAGTGCTGCCCCCATTAGTGTAGGGAACACTCCTTTAAAAGGTCACTGGTGAAGTGCAATTGTGCAATACGTTTTGTATCAAAAAGTATACTAAGAACCTTCCTGTTCAATTTTTACGTTATGCTGAACGCCATTAGAATCAACATAAATAGTGTGATAGCACACTAGTTGTGGTCCATGCCTCTCTTTTCCTAGTTTGTTTACATTTATAATACAGGGAATCCCTATTTGAGGTATATTGTTTATTGGTCAAGGTTTATTGATGACGTGATGTCATATGGTCAGGTACCGAGGAACAGTTTGCTGATTTTATGGCATATATTAATATTAATAATGTCAGTATGCAATTTACATCTAGTTTTGGAGGTTTGAAAGTAGAATTTGGAGATTGACTTAATATAAGGTTAATTAGGAGAAATTGTACAATTAAAACGAAAGGGTATTGAAAACCAACATCTACTAATGCTTTGTTACATAATTGTAGTTTTCACCCTGAACATTTCTTCTCAAAGGACTTTACCTCTTTTGCGTTCAAGTTCCTTACGCTCAGCAGAAAATATCAGTAATACTAAGGTTTTGTTGACAACTAGATCGTTGTGAGATTTGATTCTGAGCATTACATGATAGGGATAAGAAAGAGACAAGTATCTATAATGCCTTTGATAGGGATGTAAAAAGTGACAGGCAATGCATTTTGAGAGAAGAGATAACAAAATCTACAGATAGAACCGTGCTATTTATCATCTGAATATAATCCATTGGTTGATAAAATAGGCTCAGCTGTGAGACATCATTGGCATCTTTTCGAAATGGATAAGGACTTACGAGAAAAAAACTAGATACCCTCCTATTATTTCTTTCCGGAGATGTAAAAATGTGAGAGATGAGTTAGTGATGGGTAGGCTACCTGGAGTTCAGAACAATTGGTTAAAGACTATACTACTGAGAGGTAATCATAAATATGGTTATTGTTCGTTGTATAAGATCATGAACACTGATCCTCGTTCTTCTGAATTTCTGAGGACATCTGAGTATACTGTGAAGACAATTATTTAAACACATGTCGTTCAGATTTTGTGGTTTATGTGATTTTGTGTCATTGTGGTTATTATTATTTAGGTAAAACAATAAGACCCTTGTTTAAGCATATACGTGAGCATATCTATTCATTAAAATCAGGAAAGGGAGCTCCTAGGTTTATCCAACATCTGTGTGAAGTCCATGGTAATGATGTGAATAATTAAAAATTTGCAGGATTAGAACGTGTGTTCTCACCGAGGAATGGTGCAGATCATCATGAACGACTATTACGTTGTGAAGCAGAGTGGATACTGCATACAGGTGCTTTGTGCCCTATCGGGTTAAATGATTTTAATGATCTTTTGTCGTTTTTATAAATGTATATGTTGAATTTCTATTAGTGTTTTAAATGTACTGTTACTGATTGATGTGTGGGGTTATTTAAGGACGTACTTACGTCACTTCCTGGTGGGGCTCTGATGATGCGTTACTAGACGGGAAATGGCCGTTAGTCTGTTGTGTCTATGTTTGACCTCCACGGGAAGTGCTGGATCATATATTCAATAAATACGTGAAGATTTATGGTGAGTGCCATGGATTATACTGCTGTTTTCTGAGACATATATAATGTGGTTCAGCAAAACTAGGCGCATTACTACTTCCACAGGCAGACCTATTTCAATGTGGTCTGCCTGAGCCTGAGGAGTTGAAGTCAAGCTAGACTTGCTGTAAGGGGCAAAAATGGCTAATAGTAGTGATGAGCGATTGTGTCAACTACCGTTATCGGATCGATAGCCGATAATAGATAATCGCTGATGACCATTAAAGTCTATGGGAGAGGAACAACAGCTTCATTCTTACACCCAAACAGGGGAGGAGAAGCTGGAATTAACATCCACAACATAAACTGGAAAACGTGCTACATCTTAGGCAAGACAATTAGGCAACAAGAGTCACGAAAAAAAAGTCACAGACTATTCACTATCCCTGTCCTGTACCACAGCATGAACCTTAAACCTGCATGACCCACAAATTAAAAAGTGACAGAAAGCAGTATTATTTGAACCATCATTTTAGATGAACTGGACATTAACTATCCCTGTCCTGTACCCCTGCATGACCCACAGATTAAAAAGTGCCAGAAGAAAGTAGTCTTTGAACCACCATTTTAGTTGAACTGGACATTGACTATGCCTGTCCTGGACCGCAGCATGACCCTTTAATCTGCATGAACCACAGGGTTTAAAGGAAGGAGCACCCTTCTCATACCCTCTACCTCCATGTCCTACATCCCTTTTGGCTCACTTACCCTTGCAGTTTGCTCCATGTTCAGAAATATAAAAAATTTAAAAGGTATGGAAGAGTTTTTGACAGTCTCTTATTTTAAAGACGGGGAAATCACAGCTATTCTTAAATCCCTCCCAAATTCCACACAGCCAACTAGGATTAGAAACAGAATTGTTTCTATCAAATATCTGTGAAATGCGTCTGGTGGAAGAACCGTAACACAAAATCAACAGTGTTCTTCCTTCAGTCCCTGAGATTTACAACTGCCCAGTAGGACTAGCAGTTGATAGTTTTCAACAAACTATCGTACAAATGCACGATTAGCGCCAAACTGAAACACACTGAGTGAAATAGAAGTATTAAAAAGTTATATGGATTACATATGGCGGTTTTGCCACCACTGACAATAGGCGTAATTAACTATAAAATATGTATAACACAATATGCGTACAACTGAGCTCTTTGCAGCAAACAGACGCATGGACTTCAATAAAACTATTTAAACTATCAGACATCTGCTGGCCAAAAAAGTGTTAAAAAAAAAAAAACAGAACACACTAGCTGCACAATACCCACAAAAGTGCCGTTTGTTGCCCACCTTTAACCTGTTCTAGCTGTACAATGTATTTTTTGTGCACTGGTGCCCAAAATTATGCACAATAGTGCATGTGGTCCGGGAATTTGTATAATGGAAGAACAATATTCTCATCGTGTGCATCTATGCCCCCTTTTAATACACCCCATGACCCTATTTGCCTTGGCAGATGTTGCCTGACACTGACTGCTACAATTAATTTTACTGTCCGCTAAGATTCCCAAGTCATTTTCCATGTCACTTTTACCCAGAGTTTTTTCCATTTAACAAGTAATCATGGAATGGACTTTTCCTTGCCATGTATATAGCCTTACATTTTTCCATGTTAAACCTCATCTCACACTTTGCACAGGCCTCCAACTTATCCAGATCCCATTGTAATATAACATTGTCCTCTACTGTGTTGATTACTTTACAGAGCTTATTATCATCTGCAAAGATTGATATTCTACTGTGTAATCCTTCTTTAAGGTAATTAATTAATGTATTAAAGAGAATAGGGACCAAGACTGATGCCGGTGGTACCCCACTACTAAAAGGGATCCAATCTGAGTATGTACCATTAATCACCACCCTTTGTTTTCTATCACAAGGCCAGTTCCTTAACCACTTGCAAACATGTTCCCCTGTCCAAGAATTCTCATTTTAATTACCAACCTTTTATGTGGCACAGTATCAAATACTTTACAAAAATACAGATATATGACATCCAATGCCGCACCCGATCCAGTCTAGAACTAACCTCCTCATAGAAGCTGATGAGATTAGTTTGACAAGACTGATCCTTCATAAACCCATGCTGGAATGACATTATACATTTATTTTCTGTGAGATACTCCAGTATAGCATCTCTTAGAAAACCTTCAAATAATTTACCTGCAACAGAGGTTAAACTTTTTGAATATTGACACAACATTTTCTATGTGCCAATCCTTTAAGACATACCCAGTTTCAATACAGTCCATAAATATTAAAAATAACTTCTTGTCTATCACATTACTTAATTCCCTTAGTACACGGGATACTGTTAGGATCTGGTGATTTGTCTATTTTAATCTCTTTAAGACGGAGCTGCACTTCTTTCTGGGTTAGACAAGAAACATTTAAGATGGAGTTTACCTCATCCCTCTGCACATAAACAGAAATGTAATTTTCCCAGTAGATACAGTGAAGAAAAAATTGTTTAATAGGTTTGTTTTCTCCTCACCGCCCTCTACAATATCTCCCTCACTACTTTTCAAAGGGCAAACATTTTCAGTTTTAATCTTTTTACTATTTATATAATTAAAAAATATTTTGAGGTTAGCTTTACATTCTTTGGCAATATGCATTTCTGTCTCCAGCTTTGCTGCCTTTATCATTATTTTACATATTTTATTTTTCCCTTACAGTTTTTTAGTGCCCTCCTGTTTAAGTAGTTTAAACACTATTGTTTTGTTATTTATTGCCCCTTTACATCTTTTTTGATCCACATTGTTTTTTCCTGTTCTAATAATTTTAGTTTCAGAAGATAAGTACCTCTCACAGTTAGTGCTTAAGATGTTTTTAAAAATCTCCCATTTATTATCTGTTCTGTTATATTTGACTTTGTCCCAATAAATGTGGCTAAGGGTCTCTTTAACCCCTTTATCCCTACAAAGAAAATAAAGACTCTTCATTTTTCTCCTCCCTGCCTTCCAGGAGAAATAACATTTTTATTTTTTCTTCTACATAGACATTTTGTGGCACAAGATGTACTTGTACTGGTACTTGTACTGGGAAACCGCAAAAAAATTCTAAGTGGGGCAAAATTGATAAAAAAAGTTCTTGCGCATGTTTGTGGGTGTTTTTTTTTATGGAGTTCAATCTTCAGTATAAACGATGTTATATTTGTATTCTACAGGTTGATACGAATCTGTCAATACCAAACATGTATGGTTTTCTTTGTTTTGGTAGCGCAAAAAAAGTCTAATCATTTTCTATTTTGAATTTTTTAAATTTGCACGGCCACCATTTTCTGTGACCAATAACTTTTTTGTACTAACACCTACAGACTTGAATGATGGGGCATTTTTGTGTGCTGAAGTATACTTTCTTATTGTTATCAGTTTGGAATACGTGCAACTTTTTTTGATTAAATTTATTCCAATTTTTATGGGACACAAAATGACCAGAAAACCACAATTTTGGCGTTCAGAATTTTTTTATCTTCTACAGTGTTCAGCGTATGGGATAACTGATGTTATATTTTAATTGATCTGACTTTTTTGGAAGCGGCAATACCAAATATGTGTAACTTTTTATTTTATTTCTTCTATTTGTAAAATGGCAAAAGGGGGGTGATTTGAACTTTTATTTTTTTAATTTTTTTTCAATTTAAAATTTTATTTTTTTTACTTCACCACTAGGGGGCTCGATCATTTATACAACCTAATGGATGTTTGCTGCAGTGTCTAAAGGGTTAAACAGCTGGGTGTTAGCTGCAATTAGCAGCTAACACCAGGTGGCTGTGTAGCGGGATCCTGCTACACAACTCCTAATGCCACCAGGACGTACCCATGAAGGTGTTATATTGAATTTAGCCTTCTTTAAATTCAATGTTTTTTTGGCTCCTTGAGAAAATACTCTATTGAAGGATAATTAGAAATCTATTATATTGTGGTCACTATTTCCTAAGTGCCCCACATCCTGAACCTTCGTTACTCTGTCAGGTCTGTGAGTCAATATGAAGTCCAAAAGGGCCTTTCCTCTAGTCGGTTCCTGTACCAGTTGAAAAATCTAACTCTCTTTAGTTATTGACAAAAACCTGTTTCCTTTATGAGAGCCACAGGTTTCAGTTTCCCAATTTATGTCTGGGTAGTTGAAGTCTCCCATAATAACAACCCCATTATGATTAGCTGCCTTGTCAATTTGTTTTAAGAGTACATCTTCCATGGATTCTATTATATTTAGTGGCCTATAGCAGACCCTAATAGAATTTTATTATTGTTATTACCCCATGTACGTCTACCCATAATGACGCCACATGTTCATTTCCTGTATCTATATCTTCCTGTAGTGTTGGCTTCAGACAGGATTTTATATAAAGACATACACCTCTCCCCTCAATTTTTTTACAATCTCTTCCAAATAAACTGTAACCCTGTAAGTTAATTGCCCAGTCATAGCTTTCATCCAGCCATGTCTCAGGTAACCCCACTATGTCATATTTGTCTTCAGCGATAAATAATTCTACTTTGTAGAATTAATATAAAATTATTTTAGTTTGGGCAGCATGTCGGTATGCAGGCCTAGACCTGCCTCATCTTCTCAACTGTATGTGAGTCCTCAGGAAGCACATATAGTTGAGAACTATGGCGGAACAGAGAGCTGATAATTATCAGTTCTTTGCACTGTGGACTGAATATTCCTGTGAGGCAGAATCTTCCGCGAGTAAGTGGTGCAGAAGGCGTGATACAACAATATTATCAAGTCTCCTGTGGCACCGTATTTCATAGGCTTCAGGCCTAGGAGATGCCGAGAGCAACATCCTGGCATACACCTGATACTAGCTCCCGAAGCCAGCTTCTCAGCGGGGTGCAGGGTGAGGTTAATATCATTATTTTAAATGTTTCTAATCAACTAGAAGAGGCATATATACCAACAGGAGACATGTTTATATACTTACATGGGGGCATGTACAGGGGGCTGCTTACCTACAGGAGGAGGTAAATATATCTACAAGGAGGCAAGGCATGTATGCCTACAGGGGGCACATACACCTCAAGGGGGCATCTACCCTGTAGGTATAGTTACATGCCCCCCTGTAACGATATAAACATGTCTCCTGAAGGTCTATATGTCTCCTCTAGATGATTAGAAAAAAAAAAAAATATATATATATATATATATATAATGTATTAATATATATATATATTTATATATAAAATTATATATATATATATGTATATATACCGTATATACTCGAGTATAAGCCGACCCGAGTATAAGCCGAGGCACCTATTTTTGCCCCAAAAAACGGGAAAACTTATTCACTCGAGTATATGCTTAGGGTAGAAAATGCAGCGGCTACTGGTAAATTTTAAAAATAAAAATGGATACCAATAAAATTACATAGGCAGTTTAATGTCCCCCATAGGCAATTATAGGCAGTTATATGGCCCCTATATGCAGGTATAGGCAGGTATACGTCCCAAAAGGCACGTATATTGGCCCCATAGGCATGTAATAGGCAGTTTAATGTCCCCCATAGGCAATTATAGGCAGGTATATGGCCCATACGCAGGTAATAGGCAGGTATATGCCCCCATAGGCAGGTAATAGGCAGGTATATGGCCCCATAGGCAGGTATAGGGCAGGCTGTAGGCAGTATAAGGCAGGCTGTAGGCAGGGTATAGGCAGGTATAGGGCAGGTTTTTTAGGGCCGGCTGTAGGCAGGTATAGGGCAGGTAATAGGCAGCTGTAGCCAGGTAAGGGCAGGTATATGCAGCTGTAGGCAGGTATAGGGCAGGTATAAAGGGGCCCGCGTTTGGCAGGTATAGGGCAGGTTTAGGCAGCTTAAAGGGAGGTATAGGGTCGGCTGTAGGCAGGGAAAAGGGCAGGTATAGGCAGCTGTAGGCAGGTAAGGGGCAGGTATAGGCAGCTGTAGGCAGGTATAGGCAGCTGTAGGCAGGTATAGGGCCCGGGTGTAGGCAGGTATAGGGGCAGGGATAGGCAGCTGTAGGCAGGTATAGGGCAGGTGTAGGGCCGGCTGTAGGCAGGGATAGGCAGCTATAGGGCCGGCTGTAGGCAGGTATAGGGCAGGCTGTAGGCATTAATAGGCAAAATGAAAAAAACCTCACTTAAACCCGGATCCCCGCTGCCCGTATCCCCGGGGGCGCTCCTCGGTCTTCCCGGCACATGGGAAATGGGCGTCATCAGGCTGCGCAGCAGCGTGATGACACATGCTGCCTGTGCCGGAAACTCCGGACAGCCGCGAGTTGCTCTTGCTCCCCCAGTGGTATCTCTTTAAACCCATAGTGTCCGGAGGAGTCGCATATAGGTGAAGGGATCGCGACTGTGCCCGGGCCAGCGCAGCGTCCGGAAACTGTGCGTCACTCGGCAATCAGTTATATGCCTCCCTGGGAGCCGCATTATAACTTTAAGCATCCCTGTCGGCGCACGGGCCATCGCAGCGCCCGAGCACCGACCAGTGACTCGAGTATAAGCCCAGAGGAGATTTTTCAGCACATTTTTTGTGCTGAAAAACTCGGCTTATACTCGGGATATACGGTATATATAAAATTATATATATTATAAATATATATCTATATATATATATTTAAAATATATATATGTAGCAAAAATTCCACAGCACTCCACAATGAAATTGAAGCAAAATAGAGAAGTTTATTCCTCCTGCTCAAAGAAAAGCAACGTTTTCAGCTCCCTCACAGAGCCTTTGTAAGCCTTGACAAAGGCTCTGTGAGGGAGCTGAAAAAGTTTTCATTCTTTGAGCATGGAGGAATAAACTTCTATATTTGCTTCAATTCATTGTGGAGTGCCGTGGATTTTTTGTAATATGTCTTAAAGGCTTGTATATCGAGGCTGTTGGGGCGGGGCACCCATCTTTCTTGAAAGGTGAACTTTAACAAGGTGTGTGCTTTTTTCGTCTTTTATATTATATTATATATATATATATATATATTATAATATATATTAAAATATATATATATATACACAAGGGGCTTTTATACCAAACCCTAAGGAGGGCTACGTACTTGCAGAGGGCTGTGTATATACATCAAAGGGCTATATAAATACCTATCTACAGTAGGTTATATACTTACAGAGGGCTGTATATATCTACAAAAGGTGACAAAAGTGAGTATACCCCTCACAGTTTTGTAAATATTGTTTTATATCTTTTCATGGGACAACAATGAAGATCTATCACTTTGATACAATGTAAAGTAGTCAGTGTATAGCTTGTATAACAGTGTAAATTTGGTGTGCCCTCAAGATAACTCAACACACAGCCATCAATGTCTAATCCACTGGCAACAAATGTGAGTACAGTGAAAATAAATGGACAAATTGTGACTTGTTAGTGTTACAAGGTCTCAAGTGTGAATGGGAAGCAGATGTGTTAAATTTGGTGTTATTGCTCTCACACTCTCTTATACTGGTTATTGGAAGGACAACATGGCATCTCATGGCAAAGAACTGTCTGAGAATCTGATAAAATAATTATTGCTCTACATAAAGATGGCCTAGGCTAGAAGATTGCTAACAACCTGAAACTGAACTGTGACAAAGACCATACAGCGGTTTAACAAGACGGGTTCCACTCAGAACAGGCCTCACCATGGTCAACCAAAGAAGTGCTTTCCTGCAGGAGTGATTTCTTGCCATGTCATTTTAATGGATCTTCAATAAAGAATTTGTTTTAATATATGGAACAGGTTTCTGGATCAACTTTTCTCTTCATACACATTTGTTCTTTCATCCGCCTGGAGCACCCAAGGAGTGGTGAACTGGCTTTGTCTTTTCTCATTGAAGTAGATTTAAGGACATGGATTACTGGAACCATGTCCTGTGTTCTGATGAGACCAAGATAAACTTATTTGGTTCAGATGGTGTCAAGAGTGTCTGGCGGCAACCAGGTGAGGAGTACAAAGACAAGTGATTTGCCTTTAGTCAAGCATGGTAGTGGGAGTATCATAGTTTGGGGCCACATAAATGCTGCTGGCTATGAGGAGCTACAGTTCATTGAGGGAAACATGAATGCCAACATATCCTGTGACATACTTAAGCAGAGCATGATCCAGTCCCTTTGGAAACTGGGCTGTAAGGCAATATTCCAAGATGATAATGATCCCAAACATATTTATAAATGAACAGCACATGGTTATGAAATGGTCCTAGTGGAAAGGGTATTGCAACCCAACTGATCAATAAATATAGTATACTGTATAAACAACATACAGTTAGGGAAGAATGAGTACGCAAAGAAATGGTTGCAGACACATGTAAAGAGCAAATGAATATATATATATATATTTTATATATATATATATAATATATATATATATATATAATATATATATATATTAATATGTGTGTGTGTGAGTGGGGTGTGTGTGTGTGTGTGTGTGTGTGTGTGTGAGCTCTGGACCTTGGCTGCATCTCCTATCTACCATTTTTGGCCTTTGTATAGATATAAATGTGTTCATTTGCTCATTACATGTGTTTGCAACCATATCTTTCTATATCCATTCTTCTCTAACTGGTTATCTTTGTGATTATCTATGAATAAGGTTGTCCAATCAACCAAAACATCAGAAGAATCACATACCACATTACCGCACTTTACAATTTACTTTGTATGGAATGTTATACATTGTATATTTCACATGTAATGACATTGTAATATGTAAATAATATTTTATTTGTATATGACACCTTTGTGATATAAATACACTTTCTGAAGCACATGCAAGTAGCGTGTGCTGTGGATTCCTATATTTAATGATTCCAAACACACCTCTAAGTTGACCACTACCCTGCTAAAGAAAATGAGGATAAAGGTGCTGAACTGGTCAAACATGTCTCCAGACCTAAACCCTATTGAGAATCTATGGGGCATCCTCAAATGGAAGGTGGAGAAGCGCAAGGTCTCTAACATCCACAAGCTCCGTAATGTCATAATGGAGAAGTGGAAGAGGATTCTAGTGGCAACCTGAGAAGCTCCAGTGAACTCCATGCCCAAGAGAGTTAAGACAGTACTGGAAAATAATGTTGGCCCTACGAAATATTAACAATTTTTCCATTCTTGCATTTAGGGGTGCATTTACTTTTGTTGCTAGCGGTTTAGACATTGATGGCTGTGTGAGTTATTTTGAGGGCACACCAAATTTACACTGTTATACAAGCTGTAAACTGACTCATTTACATTGTATAAAAATGTCATAACTTCAATGTTGTCTCATGAAAAGATATAATACAATACTTACAAAAATGTGAGGGGTATACTCACTTTTGTGAGATATTGTATATGTATGCTTACTATGTTTTGTACATCATTATACAATAGCACTTTAAGTGACAGTGTCATGTGACCTGGAAGTTTCCCCCTGGTGTAAAATACAACCCATGTAGGTTAAGAGGGTTTAGTTGCAAAAGGCAGTGAACAAGACTAAGGCTATCAGAGGGCCAAGTTAATTTAGTTCAATCACAGTTATGCTCCAGTTCAGTTGTGAGTTCTGCAGCAAAAGTGAAGGTGACCCTGGTCCTAGGTCAGCTATGGCTCAGGAACAGGCAGTCCCTTGCTGTCTTGGCTTGGAGAGATACTTGCAGTCCTGGTAGGTAAAAAGTAAGATTACCTTCAGAAACAGCAACCAAAGTTGAGACAGAAAAAGAGAGGCAATAAAGGACAGTGAGTAAAATAACCATCAGAAATACTGAAAAGGGAAGGTTGGGCTAAGGCTGGAATAGAAGTGAAGATTTCCTCCTGCAAAACAGGGAGAGAGGTACAGATGCTGGGAAGTGGCAACATATGTGCCTTCAAATTATTGTTGGTGAGAAACCGTGGGGAACATGTATAAAAACTGTCTAGGTCTAAGACTTTCTTTGTTACCCATAGCAACCAATCATATCTTTCCTTTCGTTTTTTCAGACCACTATATGAGATCAAAGGGGCACTTACAGTATATTGGCTGCTATTGGCAATAAACAAAGTCTTAGACCTAGACAGTTTTTATACATATTCCCTTATATGACTAGTTAGATATCAAACAAAATAAAATGTAAGAGCCGGCATATGACGCTTCCTTCCAACACACACAAACACATATCATTGTGAAAAGTAACGAGTAGGAGTGATGTAGCAGATGAGCTGTATCAGTATTTGTTCTTAGTTCCTCTAAATTGGCATGAATTGTAATTGTTGCAGAATTTACACTGTTCACCCACATGATCCAATAGGGTCATTATCATACAAGCTGCCAGCCTAAATTATCTCTACTTTTCCTCACGTAACTCCTGTAACCTTTATTTAAATATGTGTTCTTTATATCAGCAGCTCTTCCAAACCTCAACTATTATTATCTGTCAACATTTGGTTTAGTATACCATAGAAAAAAAAGAAAAATGACCAAATAGTCTTAGGGCCACATGTATGAAAACTAAGTTTAAGACTGTCTTTGTTGCCCATAGCAACCAATCAGAACTCCCCTTTCATTTTTTCAGAACACTATATGAAATGAAAGGGGAGCTCTGAATGGATGCTATGGGCAACAAAGAAAGTCTTAGACCTATACAGTTTTCATACATGAGGCCCACATATGTTTTGTGACAAGTGATTGAACCACAAATAAAGCCAATTGTTTGTCTCCATATTGTTTCCTACCTCCTTTGTTGACACACCAACAACTATCACCTAAACTACACTGTTACACAACCAAAACACAAATTTCCTTCTTATTTACCTGATTAAGTAGTATTTAACCAAAGTATACAACTAAATATTATAAAGTTAACACATTATAAAGTTAACACTATTAAAAAGCAACAGTCTGACTATTTTATACACTTTACTAACACCAACTAATGTTTTTCAGCAAATAGTCTAGAAATCATTGGGGACAAATAGTGACTACATCTGATTATCTTTAATTAGCTGATGACCTTTTTGCAGTATGGTTTTATAGCTACATCTATCTTTCAAGGTATTTTTGGTTCATTATTATCTTTTATATCAGTCAAATCTTAGTAAGTTCTCAGATTCAGTTAAATCTAGCAGACAATTAAACTAATTGGATTCAGAAAAATTGATTCTCATCAATAATGCATTTTTGAGTTACATAAGAGCAAAGTAAAATAAATTAATTCCTCAGAGATCTAAATACAATTCAACACAGCAGTGTTCAAAGTTAAGTACATGGGTTAGACAAAATAAGTAGAATAAACTTATTTCCACAAAGTCAAGTTTATTTCTTCCTGACATCTGCTTTTCCAGTAAGACATCCTTTTTTAAACTGGTGCCCTTATACTGTACTTGCATTTATCTCTGCAGTAGTATAAAGGGAAGTGCTATTCTATCCCTCAAGTCAAGCTATGACATTTGACCACAGCTACTTCTGTCTACAGTTGTTTTGCCAGTCAAGAAGTCAGTAGACCTTGACACACCCATCAACTCAACAACTCAGGTCACAGGCACCCCTTCTAAGATGCGCTCCGACAATCATTTCCTTTTGAAACTCTGTAGGGTCCGACACATTATGCACATAAAACTAATAGGCAGTTAGAAGAACTCAAGTAATAAAGTTGATCAACAGCAATATAAGCTACAATACTGAAAAAAATTGAGTGTTACTGGTGTTACTGGTGATGGTAGATGTGTCAGGGAGAGTTCAACTTGCCTATGTGAAAACAGGGCTGTTATATCTATTTTGTGCAACTCCTGTACAATGAAAGTAAAATGTATAGTATGTTGATATCTCTAACATAAAAATCAGTTGAGATAGAGACTAATTGACCAAAGTATAAAATAATAATCAACCATATAAAAGCAGCATAAACCAACAACTAAGTGCTTTGTATCTGCATGCATACCAGCAGTCTATTTGTTTATCATATTTATCAGGTATAACAACTTTAGAACCGCTTTAATTTCCATCAAAATACTGATAGTAGTATGACATGTATCAAACTTAACTTACACACCTTATGCTAAGGCTTTACACTGTGGTATGCATAGGCAGTTGCTTAATGCATTTTTACAACCCATGATAATGAATAAAGAATGTGTTCTTGCAAGAATTCAAAATTTAGACCATGTTTTAACAGTTCTTTCAATCCACATTTGGAAATATTCAGAATATCTAGTGGTATCTAATTCTATGCATGCAATTAGTAGGGGCTTTATAATAAGCACTTATCAGATACAAATCAAAGGTTTTAGGAGCATTTTGTGAATCCTAAACTAAAATTGAGCAGCATGCAGTGGTGTGTTCTCCTCATTCAATTAGCAGGGTCCTATGAGGTTAATGTTTTGTGATTATTGAATGAAACACTAACAATGAGCTAACATTTCCGTATTACTCTGTAGTAGGTGTACATAGTTATATATGTTTATTAATCTGTGGCACAGCTTGTGTCTGTGACTGCTAATGTGGCCAAATACCATTGTGCCATCAGTGTGTGTCACCAATTGGATCCCCTACTATCACCGATCTCCAGTGTTTTTTTAAGGGAAACTTCCCCACCTCTGTGCCTGATCTTTGTTTGTGAATCCTGGCATTCTTGTATTTGTGATTAGTATTGATTATTGATATTCATCTCAGATTCTCATCTGACCTCATCATCTGTCTGCTGCCTTCCCTGACCCTTGACTTCATCTCTGACTTGAAAGACCTCTGTCTGACTCAGCCTTTAGCCCGTTTAACTTCCCCTTTCGTCTATTCTTTGGCACTGGGCCTGGACATCAATGGTCACCATGAGTAGCGACCTGGGAGTCCCTTACAGTGAAGATCCATTAGAGGGATTAGAGGGTAAAAACCAGTAGGCTCTTTAGACTCCACTCCAATGTGTTTAACACTAAAGCCTGCACGTAGTCTAATCCACTGCCCTTTTTGACAGAGATATCAGGCCAAGAGCTGGCTGCTGAACTGGTCCATCAAAGTACCCATAAAGAGCAACTGTTTCAGATGCTTCAGGACATTGTAGCTCAACTGCCTGCTAATGGTACTGTGGTTATGCTTTCTGTTGACATGGGAAGCTCTGGCCTCCATCTTCCATTGTCTCTTTAATATGATGGTGACCTCAAGCCCTTTACTCCAGCCCACTCAGAATTGAATTTATCATCTCCCTGCTGTCTAGTGAGGCCATTGCATGGACTACTCCCTTATGAGAGTGAAGAGAAACCCTGTAATAACCTTTTTTCTTAATATATCCTTAGTCATATCTACTGATAACAAACATCTCAGATTTCCAAGGTTCATCCATAAATAAAACTATATGGACAAGCATTCGTGCAAAATGCTGCACCTACAGTGCTAGTTTCAAGTACTAAATTTGGCCAAGGTACTTAAATATTGGTGTTCAGTTCACTAGTCAGAAGACACAGATGTCATGACTAAAGAATACTTTCTGCATTTGAGATAATGAATGATGTGCGTAACTTACATTCTGTTATTACCATTTCATTTGTTCACAATGTTCTGACTTGTGTATTTAACATTAGCATTCAGTAATGACCATGTTTTACAGCCAAACTCCAGCAGCAAGTTTATGATGATCTGCAGATACCAGTATGACCTGTTCAATGTAGAATACAAATGATACACGGCAGATGGTGACAAAATGTAGAATCCTGACGAGAAGCAGGGAACTATTCTTTGTAAAACTGTTTGTTCAACGTAGATTTATTGTTCCTTAATTACTAAATATTTCTTGATCCAAAAACAAGAAAAAAAAACTTCTGCATTTCTGCAAAAGTTACAAAATTTTTTTTAGAATCATTTCCAAAAGCAAAGGCGTAAAAGCTCTTCCTCCTCATATTTACTCATACTTTTAACAGTTCTTGGCACATCTTCCTAGCTACATTTTGGGTTTATGGACAAAATAGTTAACACACAGTAGTCTTTAAATTCTTGAGATATATAAACACAGAAATCCGATAAGAGGAACATTTGAACCCATTAGTAGGACCATTATCATACGTACTCAAAAAGTATGTGCTCCCAAAATGACAGATCTGCCCAATAGGTAATTGGATGCTGTAATGGGAACATTTACAAACATAAAGACTAACAATTTAATTTATCAAAAGCCAAAGCTGTACTTAAAGCCTTATTAGTGGTCACAATTTTTTTTAAATATGTATTGTTCTGTACATGGATGTATCAGCTTTCAAAATGACAGTACACTGCAATGACCCTGACAATGTGATAGCTCATTAAACAGGTTGACTCACAAGGACAATCCCTCTCCATTTGCACAGTCTATGGTCTGCTGACAGATTCTGAGAGCAGTTGCTGATAATTTGATATTCCCAAACTGCCCTGACCTACAGGTGCTTCTCAATAAATTAGATTAGCCAAAAGTTATTTTTTTCAGCAATTCAATTCAAAAAGTGAAACTCATATATTATAAAGAGTCCTTACAAACAGAAGGAACTTTTCCAAATGTTTATTTATGTTAATCTTTATGGTTCTTAAGCATTTTAAAAGGTCCCTTAGCCTGGTCCAGTAGGTGACACAATAATGAAGAAGACTGCTGGCTTGACAGATGTCTACAAGGCAATGATTGACACATTCCACAGGGAGGGTAAACCACAAAAGGTCATTGCTAAGGAAGCTGGCTGTTCACAGAGTGCTGTATCTAAGCATATTAATGGAAAGTTGAGTGGAAAGAAAAAGTGTGGTAGAAAAAAGTGCACAAGCAACCGGGATAACCGCAGCCTTGATAGGATTGTTAAGAAAAGGCCATTCAAAAATTAGGGGGAGTTTCACAAGGAGTAGACTGCTGCTGGAGTCAGTGCTTCAAGAGTCACCACACACAGACGTTTCCAGGACATGGGCTACAAGTGTCGCATTCCATATGTCAAGCCACTCATGACCTATATACAACGCCAGAAGTGTCTTCCCTGGACCATGGAGATAAAGAACTGGACTGTTGCTCAGTTGTCCAAGGTGTTGTTTTCAGATGAAAGTAAATTGTGCATTTCATTTGGAAATCAAGGTCCCAGAGTCGGGAGGAAGAGTGGAGATGTCACAATCCAAGCTGCTTGAGGTCTAGTGTGAAGTTCCATAGTCAGTGATGGTTTGGGGAGCCGTGTCATCTGCTGGTTTAGGTTCCACTGTGTTTTATCATGACCAAAGTCAGTGCAGCTGTCTACTAGAAAATTTTAGTGTACTTCATGCTTTCCTCTGCCGACAAGCTTTTTGGAGATGGAATTTTCATTTTCCAGCAGGACTGCCACACTGCCAAAAGTACCAATACCTGGTTTAATAACCACAGTATCACTGTGCTTGATTGGCCAGAAAACTCACCAGACCTTAGCCCGATAGATAATCTATGGGGTATTGTCAAGAGGAAGATGAGAGACACCAGACCCAACAATGCAGACCAGCTGAAGGCTGCTATCAAAGCAACCTGGACTTCCATAACACCTCTGCAGTGCCACCGGCTGATCACCTCCATGCTACGCCGCATTAATGCAGCCATTCATGCAAAAGGAGCTCCGCCCAAGTATTGAGTGCATTTACTGTACATATTTTTCATTTGGCCAACATTTCCATGTTCCAAAAATTTTTTGCAGTTGGTCTTATATAATATTCTAATTTTCTGAGACAACAACTTTTGGGTTTTCCTTGGTTGTAAGCCATCATCATCATCAAGATTCACATAAATGAACACTTAAAAAAGTTCACTCTGTTTGTAATGACTCTATATAATATATGAGTTTCACTTTTTGAATTTAATTACTGAAAAAAAATAACTTTTGGCTGATATTCGAATTTATTGAGAAGCACTTTGTATTCTTAAATCCTGTCTACAAGGTTGATTCAATTACTTGCACTTCAGTGTGTAAATCAGACATATTTTTACAGAGGGCAACATTAGCCTTATGGTTGCCCTCAAACATAACTATGTGAGCCTCTTTTGATGTGCTGTCATGGGCCACATAAATAAAGGTCGAAGGCCAGATTCACCCCACGGGCTTTGTGTTTTACACAAGTGAATAATTCCCTTATATATTGCATATACAGATATTTAACATGCAGTCCTCAATGGCCGCTAGGTGAGCAGTTACAATGTTTAGCTTATCTACTTTGAGCATAGAGGCCAAACTGATTGAACGTCATTTGTTTGCATATGTAACTAACGCTTTACTCTGGTACTGACAGGATATCATTTCCTATGTGACATCCCTGACATGTAGCTGTAGCCTTTCCCAGACTGATGTTAATATTGCTATAAATAATGACTAATGTCACAATGTGCTTCTCGGACCAAAAATAATATTTGTTTCCCTGTTCTAAACAGAGTGTTGAAATAAAAATGAGAAATTTAGGCCCCATGCATTCAGCAAGTTTGCACGCGGATTTCATCCCAGAATCTGTGTGTATCCCATATCTAAATCTGCACGATTTCAGCTTCTAAATCACATCCCATATTTTAATTGAAATTTGCAACATTTTACAATGTTAATGTTTCCAATATGAATTTGTAAATTTGTGAGCAGATAAAAAGCAACATCATATATTGATGTGGTTTACACGTGGATTCCATGGAAAAAGTGTTAGTCATGAGTGAATTAGCTCAACTGCATGAAACTAATCCACATCTAAACCGTGTGGAAATCCGCCACATACAAAATAAAAATCTGTGGCAGAAACTGTTGATGTCTACAGTAAATATATAATGAGCCTTATTTAGCAAAACTGTCCAGCAGAAAGACCATCTTTTGCTGCCCATAGCAACCAATTAGAGCTCAGCTTTCATTTTTTAAATTGCTCTGGATAAACAAAAGCTGGGCTCTGAATAGTTGCTATGAGCAGCAAAGACAGTCTTACTGCTAGACAGTAAGTCCTAGCAGCAGGCATCTGGGACCAACTAACATAATCCTTGTTCCTCTGTGACACTAATATGACATTGCAATCTAACCGTCAGTTGCTGCTGAAGTAAAAACTGTAATCCAAGTTTTTAATTTTTGGTATAAGGCTTTCTGAATTTTAGCTCTCCCCTTGTTTTTAAAAATAAATGTGGAAATGCAACATTAATGGCCATATGTATGAAAACTGTCTAGGTCTAAAACTCACTTTGCTGCCCATAGCAACCAATCAGGAGTCCCCTTTCATTTCATATAGTACTCTGGAAAAATGAGAAGGGCGCTCTGATTGGCTGCTATAGTTAAAAAAGTGAATTTTAGACCAAGACAGTTTTCATACATGTGGCCCTCAGTTTTAAATATTCATATTGCACATCTGAAACATCACTGAAAAATGTGATTTCTGTATTTTTTGTTTCCATCATTTATGTTAATATTTACTGCACTGCATTAGCTCCAGTTTAAGCTGCCAATCCATTTGTAATCATAATATGACTACTACAGATGCTCTACATTACTTATATGGTACTTCTAAAAGAATTGGAAATACAAACTTTCTAGTAAGGAGAATGCAGTAAGGCAAACAAATTAACAAAATGAAAAACAAATTAAAAAAGGAATGCCACCCACATTATCACATCTACTCTAAACAGACCTTTAAGGCCTCAGTATGAAATCTATTGAGTTCTAAGACTTTCTTTGTTGCCCATAGCAACCAGTCAGACCTCCCCTTTCATTTTTTCAGAGCACTATATGAAATGAAAGAGGAGCTCTGATTGGTTGCTATGCGCAACAAAGAAAGTCTTAGACCTAAACAGTTTTCATACATATGGCTCTTAGTTTCTATACAGAGTAGCAGTTTAAAAGAAATAATTCTCTTACACACGATCAAATACACATACTATGTTATAGGAAAATAGAGCCAGCCTGCATAAATATTTGGGTTCTCATAACTTTGCTTAACATTCCAAGACGTGGTCTGTAATTATTTCCGTTAAACACTATAAACCTGTAGGGACAAAAGTAAAGTAGACACAGCAAATGCGTTAAGAGTCTGGATGATGTCACTGGATATCACAGATATAAAGACTCCGGTGGCTGCAATGTCGTACATGTTATACACACTATAAACTTCTGTGATGAAACCAAGACAGATGTTTCCTTGAAATCAGCTCTGCACAACTGAGAACATTCTCACTCTCCAATATGACTTGCTGCACGCACATTCTCTATTGGCTCATCATCACCCCTTTCCATCTTTACTCATGTTGTCATTTTTTTTTTTTCAATCAATGGAAACTTGAGGAGTAAATAATTTAAGACCAGGAAGAGGGGGTCGTGTTGTAATCATCCTTCTCCAAACAAAAAATGCCTCAGAAAACCTGTAAAACTGAAATGCATTAACATTTATATAAGGGCAGCAACAGCTGATAATGCCATCATTACCTAGGACTCCAAATTCAACCAAATACAAACCACTGAGAGAACAGCTGAGTACATGTAACATAGTCTGGTTCTCTCAGATTCTACAAAAACTCAAACCTATTGATTTACATGTAATAAAAAAGACAGATAAACCCTCTAGGAATGCATTATTTTACCAGTATGCTATGTATGCAGCACCATATATGGTGAGCGTCTGAAATGTCACATAAACCTCACAGAAATCATTAACATGCTCTAGATGTTAACATATTGGTTCACAGTCACATTAAACACACAGGGTCATGACTATTTCTAAACTATTTCCAAGTTTGACCATACACTCAACAAACACACGGCGCATAGGCAATACATATATACATGCACATGGAAAACCCCCTGAAATTCTATATATGTGTGTATATATCATTTTATTTTTATAGGTCTCACTGTGATCCATCTGAACACACACACACATCTATCCATCTATCTATCTATCTATCTATCTATCTATCTATCTATCTATCTCTATGTGTATATACATGGTCATTCACATTGATATGCAGAATGCATGCACTACTAAAGATCACAATGAAATCAAAATTTTCATTGCATGTCCAAATCTTAACGCAGAGTGAATCCCATTAGCAGGATACCTGTTTTACAGTGATGAGCCTTTACAGACATAGACAATGACTGGTATTCACCCAGAAATCATGCTTGAGCATTTCTACCTCACTGGTGAATCCTGCTCTCTACGGAGTGAACAGGTAAGAGAGCTTTATTACAGAAGCTGATGAGCTATTGTATGTATATACCTATATATAGACATATACTAATAGCAGAGTTTTCCACATTTCCAGAAGCTATATGTTGATTTCAAGCTGTACTATTTAGCATAATGACCTATCTGTGACATAGACGCGTCTTTCACTTGTCCATAAGGAGCAGACAAGGTGCACTGGACACTGAATATTTCATAGTTGCACTGAACACAGCAGAGTTACAAGTATTAACCCAAGCTAATATTTCCCAGAGCTGCAATAAGAGGATAATCACTGTACCTTGCTGAGACTCCTGCTCCCTTGCAAACCAATGACGGATATGTGGGAAGATAGATGGCAAAAGCATATACAGAAATAAAGGCAGAATGGGGCATAGCTCCAGTTATTTCCCTGCTCACACTGAAGATTGTGGAAGATGAAGCGACGCCCCTTAAAGCTCAGCTCCACCTTACACTAACATCACATGTAGCCCTGCAAGACTTCACATCATCCAGTGCTGGCTGCAGAGCCATCACCTTCCTTCACGTTACCCATCTGGGGGAGTGTTGCTTAGTAATCCTGAGAGAAATGCAATTAGATATCAAACCATGGGAAGAATACTGCTGGAGCTGACAACAGCCTTCAAGTGTCAGTTCAAGTTCCCATTGTCAAGCAATTTTTCTATGTCCCTGTAGAATGTTTGCAGGTCACTGCCCCCTGCTGGTTATTTGTCTTTATTGTTCCTATCTTCCTTGCGCTAGTAACTATGCATACAGCACTAAAAAGTCAATGCTGTTCCGCCTGCTGTAGTCACTGACTGACATATTAATGCAGAACATCGGTAGTCAAAGTGTCCTATCTATCTATCTATCTATCTATCTATCTATCTATCTATTTCATTTATTTATCTATCTTTTTAATTTATAATCCTCTATTAATCTTTCTATCTATCTATCAAACCTATTTAAAATTATATTTCTTTTTCAAATCTACCCTTTTTCCCAAATCTATTATCTTCTATCTATTTTTCCCTACCCTTTTATATTATTCTATCTATCTATTTTATCTATCTATCTATTTTTTATATCTTATAAAAAATTATCATTATCTACCCTTCCTTATTTTTTTCTATCAAAATTTTATCTACCCTATTTTATCTTTTAATCTACAATTTTAATTTATTTTAATATCATCTTTTCTATCCATCTGTTCTATCTATATTTTTCCTATCTAAAATCTATCAAATTATTATTTTACCCCATCTTCTATTATTATTTTTCTATTATCTTCTTCTATTTACTTTATCTATCTTTTTATCTACCCATCTGTTTATTTTTATCTTCTATCTATTTTCTATACCATTTCTATCTATTTCTTCTATCTATCTATTATTTATCTTCCATCCATCTTTTCTTTTATATATCTTCTATTTTTCTATTTTTTTTCTTTTCTATTATTATCTTTTATCTATCATCATCTTTCTATCTATCTTTTTATCTACCCATTTTTATCTTCATCTATCCATCTGTTATTTAATATTTTCCCATCTATCTTTATTTTCAATCTACCTATCTATTTTTATCTACCCCAATTTATATTTCTATTATATTCTATTATTTATCTGTCCATCACCCTTTTCTACCTATTTTCTATTTCTTTTATTTTATATCTTCTATTCCTTTTTTCTTTTATCTATCTATCAAACCCTTATTATAATATCTATCTCCCTTTTTCTTCTATCTAATATCTATCTTTATTTTCCCTATCTTTATTAAATCTTTTCTATCTATCTTTCCTTCTTTTCTTTATTTATATATCCTTCTATCTATTTACCCCTTCCTTTTAATCAATCTTTTCTATCTATCTATCTATCTATATTTTCTATTTTATCTATTATTTATCTACCCTTTTTCCTTCTATCTTTATCTATCTTTCTATCTTCTATCTATCTTTTTCTTCTTCTGTCTGTTGTTTGTATCTTTTTTATCCCTCTTTTTATCTTCTTTATTTTTATCTTCTATTTCAATCTTCTATCACTATTATTTTAAAATTATTATCTATTTTCTTTTATTAGTGTCTGTCTTTGTGTGTACATGGATGTTGTAAATGAGATAACTAAAGCATAAACCTTCAGTTTTTTTTTTAGTGTGCATTTGCCGGGGGAAAAAGGTGCCCGAGTGCAAAAAGCAGATAAGATAAGATAAAGAATCCGGGCTTTATTAGTTTCCCCCTTTGGCCCGCCTTTATTTCCCCCTGATAATCATCATTTTCTTTGTTGGTGGTTGCTTATCATATAACATATCTGGAATCCGCCAGAGAATGCTTTGCTCCAGGCTTTATTTTAACCCGGCATTGACATATCCCAGCAGACACTCTGCTTTATAAATTCAGCTCAATCTCTGATGTCAGCCAAAGTGAGCCCTTCACTAAAGCACCAGTTACACATGAGATGTTGCTCCACAGTAATTATTGATTACATTCATTTTTTCATATGAAGCGACCATTTGAACTGTGGATCCCCTTTATCAGATGGGTATTGACTTGTGAAATGAGAAGTTATACCACATTGTTGTATGGAGGTTGGTGCTGCTTCCAGCGCATCTGAAGACATATACTGCAGGAGATATTCTACTATAATATACAGTGAATGAGCATTCGAAGTGTGATTTTCTCAGATTCTTTCCCTCCCTGCACTCACTGTACAAATCTATCCATCATATGATTATGAGCTGTCACAATCATTACAGATGAATTACATGGCTACTCCTTACAAGCACTGACTGTATAATACTCCTGAAGGTATCTCATACAGCTACGAGAAGATTGTCCATAAGTTACATAGAAGCTGCAAATTACCCTGGGTCCTGAGCATTAATGCCAAATATCATGCTTTCTCCTGCATGGTGCAGCTGCCCTAGCTATACTGTGGATCTACGTTACAACATCACTTTGCTTTCCAAGGTTGTGATACAATGTTACCCTTTGTAGGAGACAGAAGACCTTAGGATATGGAGAATACAACTAATCTATCTCTATAGAAAGTATCATTTATCTCCATAGGTCACCTTCAGCTGGGAAGGTCATCTCTAGATGTTGTTTTTAGGTTTATAGTTTGATAATAAAGAAAGAAAAAGGGTGTATGCATATATGTGAGTATGTGTGTATCGTATATTTATATATTATATCACTATTTTATATATATATATATATATAAATATATTACATACATATATTTTTTTCTTATGGCTACATTTAACATCATAGCAGTCTTTCATGTATGTGTGTGGGCTATTATATATATATCATATATATATATATATATATAATATATGTATATTTATATATATATTATATGTATGTATATACCTATTTTATATATATATATATATATATATATATAATATATTTATATATATTTAATATACTATATATATAAACACACACACGCCCACATACAATATAGTCTGTTGTTGGTACTGTAACATAAGAAAAAAAAGATAAGGAATAGACAGGACCAGATAGATAGAATAGATAGATAGACAGACAGCAGATAGATAGAGGTCCTTATATAGAAAGCTGCGATTGATAGTATTATAATACTGCACCAGTATTTTCTAAAAAACAGGATAGGAAATAATAATTATACACACATTTAGGTCTGGTGTACTCTTTACCAATAGTTAAGAAGCAGAATAAAATTACATATATATATATTATGTATATATTTATATATATTTGGTAAAAAACATATATATGTGCAGAGGCAGTCGAGAGGGAGGGAGAGGGGAGGCGAGAGAGAAGGGGGAGAGAGGAGAGAGAAGAGGGATGAGAGAGAGAGAGACTAGAGAGACAGAAGGGGAAGAGAGAGAAAGCAGGGGAAGAGAGAGACAGAAGGGGAAGAGAGATGATGAAGAGGGGGGACAGAGAAAGAGGAGAGAGAGTGAGAGAGGTGTTTGTGAGAGAGAGAGAGAGAGAGAGAGAGAGAGAGGTAAGAGTAGACCCCAGAGAAGGAAGAAGAAGAAGAGAGCAGAGAGAGGCCAATGATGACACCCAAAAAGTATAGTAAAACAACAGCTAACAATAAGAATCTCTGTAACCATAACGTCAACTACCTCCTCCCCCCCTGTAGAATTGTGCATTAGCCACCAGGTGTCAGTCACGAACAGTTTCACTATAGACATATCCAAGCTCCCTAGCAATCCAAACTTCCATACCCTTCTTGTTGTGGCTGTATTTGCCTGTTCTTTTTGGTCTCATTGCATCTCTCTCGGGATTACAGACAGGCAATGTGCAGGTGACAGCTCAGTAACCAGCTCAGCTGAGTGCCTTGCAGATCAGCTCCTGATGTCCTGGTGAATGGGGGAGTACAGCTTTAAGGGGCGTCGCTTTATCATCTACAATCTTTACAGTCTGAGGCAGCGAAATAACTGGAGCTATGCCCTGTCCTCCTTCTCTCTTTCTCTACATGCATTGTCCATCTCTCACTACAAATATCAGCTGAGACTGAGATCCAGGCAAGGTACAGTGCATATTCATTTATCATCAGCTCTTCTTTAGTTTTGGTTGTTTCTATGATATTTGCTTTTTGGTTATAAGTCAATAAACATTTCTTTGCACCTTTGTTCACTTCCGAGTCCTAAAGGGCAGCTTAAAATATGGGGTGGCTGGTTGTTGAGTATTGTCAAATGGGTTTGCCATTTGCCTGGAGCTCAAGGCACCTGCATAATATAGCAGGCGTCATTACATTTTCTGTACAGAGTAGCTACTTTTTTGGAAATTTGCATTCTAGTGTTCCTGACAAGAGCAATGTGAAAAATATAGGATGTATTTCTTAGATATCCTTCCTGTGAGCTGCTATCTATGAGCTGCATTGTGTGCTAGAGTTATTTAAAGTATTTGTGGCTGCTTGGCTATCAGACAAGAATCCATATATTCATTGCATAGGAGAATGGTTTAAATGAGATAAGTAAGAACGGATGTATAGGCCTGTCAGAACTGGATTATTTGACACTTTTATACTAGGCAACCTTTGTTGTTGAACATACTATATTTTTTTATACTATAACTGTTCGTTTGATAATTACATGATCATTTTTGGCAGTTTTTTTTTTTTATTGATTACTGACCATCTCATTGTATGTTGCATATTTCAATTATAGGTTTCCTAGGTTTTATCATGACATTTGTAATATTACTCAATTACACATAAATATACATTCAGCTACATTTCAGCTGAAATAACATGCCTACTCTATCCCTAATAAGATGTCTTTAAAAGTTTTTGAAGTGCTTAACCCACAAACACAGTGTATGCACTGCAATTAAAAGTAATGACTAGTCTTGTTTGAGTAGTCATATAGTAGAGTACTCATCTCACTCCTCGGGCCAGTAGCCCAAGCTTGTTAACATATGAAACATCAGTGTGTTTCACTTTGCTTTGTATTTTATGGCATTTTACACACACACACACACCACACACACACACACACACACACCACACACACACACACACACACACACACACACCAGTTTCTCAATGACTTTATAATTCTATATAATTCCTTAAAGTCATTGAGAAACTGCTTTCTATAAAAAAAAGTGCTGGATCTGTGGGGAAAAGAATTAGCACAGAGAAAATGAAAATAAGCGGGTTCTTCTAATAGATATGTATATAGTAATTAACAAAGGGCCTCCTTTTACTTATATAGCCTGCTTTATTTTATTGTATCTAGCATATGAAATGATAACCTATTTTATTTAAACAAGTTTTTTTTTTATTTAAAGGGATTGTTCAGTTTAAAAGTGAAATAATCAGCTACCGGTGCCCAGTAGAATTAAATAAAAAGCCTATGCATACCTTCCTCTGCTCCTCCGTTTCAGAACTGGGTCTCTCCAGTCTTCTGTTTACTTCCTGTCTTCTTCTTAATGGGGGCGTCATCACTGCAGCCATTAATTGGCTGCAGCAGTCATGGGCCGCTCCCTAACAACACAATTTGGAGCTGATTACTTCTAGAAGATGAGGCCTGTCAATGCTGCAGCCAATCAATGACTTCAATGATGATGTCCCCATTCAGAAGAAGATAGAAAGTAAACAGAAGACCAGGAAGACCCAGTGCTGAAACTGAGTAGCAGAGGAAGGTGATTATAGGCTTTTTTATTTTACTTTTTTAGGCACTTTCTTTGCTTTTTAACTAAACCGGACAACCCCTTTAAACTATAACGTTAAAAGAGTTGTTAATGTTTAAATTTTTCTTTTAAATTGGTGGTGCTGCTACCTTTAAAAAATAAAAAAGTGATACTCACCTCTGTAATCCCCTCTAGTTCAGCGCAGCCTCTCGCACTGCTCGCTAAGTCTTTTGTTGTCTTTCTAGTCCCCGCAGTAAGCTGACTGCAGGAGTCGTGTGTCCTTTCTTGACATCATCATTTGGAAGTCAACACTGAAAATGGTGATGTCAAGAAAAGACACGTGACTGATGAAGCCAATCAGCCGACTGCAGAGATCCAGAAAACATCAGAAGAACTGGTGAAAGCAGTGGGAGAGGTTGCGCTGAAACGGAAGTAAGTACAAATGTTTTCTTTTCCAACAGCAGCATATGCACCAATTTTAAGTGAAATTTTGACCTGGGCAACCACTTCAGCATGGCCCTTCTAAGATGTGAACTGTATAGAATCTTGAGGCCACATGTATGAAAACAGTCTAGGTCTAAAATTCTCTTTGTCACCCATAGCAACCAATCAGAGCAAACCCTAAATTTCATATAGTGATCTGGAAAAATTAAAGGATTGCACTGATTGGTTGCTATGGGCAACAAAGAGTTTTAGACCTAGACAGTTTTCATACATGTGGCCGTTGATGTCATATTCAAGAATTCATTAGAGCGTGTACATTATATATTTAGATGATATCTCTGGGAAGTAAATGACCATGAAACTTATTGCCACTGAAGTATAAATTGTTACGTGGGGAGGGGGGAACCTCTGGTAACCCACATTGTTTTTTTCCCCAGTTGATAATATTCTAGTTAATTTCTTAGACACCAACCAGGCACAAGCCTTATTAAAATGTATATTGTACCTTGCAAGAACACATTTTAGAGACATTTATTTAGTATATACTTGTATTTTACACACAATAGCAATTATGGAGCAGCTGTGTTGTGCTGTTTCCATGTTATTCCTGCTGTAAATAAAAAATTAACAGGTGTTACCATTATACTTGTCAATAAGGTATGTCTCTACCCAGTCTATAACTATCAGCATTGAATGGACAGTGTCAGAATATGCAGGGACACACCAAATTGACAATGGTAATGATATCACCTGGTTGTCAATGTAATCATACATTGTTTAGGGATATAAGAAATAAATGACACAATTCATAGCCAAATGTTATTTATATAATGCTCTGGAAAAATGAAAGGGGCGCTCTGATTGGTTGCTATAGGCAACAAAGTGAGTTTTAGACCTAGACAATCTTCATACAAAATGTATTTAATATAAAATTATCCTACACAGCAGAAAAGGGGAAAGAAGCTTCAAAATTAAGGAACCTACCAGGTTAAATATAATGTGAATGTGGCCTGCTGTAGAAACAATAACGGTGGGTCACCTGTTATTCCCCTACATTAAAAATGTTTAATTTTTTTTTAGGTTAATTGACTTCCTTTGAAGCTGGTCCTAAGTTTACTGATGAAAAGTATAATTATATTGTAAGCCCCATGGGAAGAGGGACGAATGTGAGTTATATTGTCTGTATAAGGGCTTGTTCACACGGAGTATACACTCCGTGTTACAAGCGCTTTAGGGATCCGTCTCGGGGTCCGCTCTGTCGGTCCCAAGACGGAGCTAACAATTAGCAGTGAGATTATCACTGCTGTCTGACGAACACGCAGCGGCGTTCACATGAGGGATCGCCGCTGCATGTTTCAAAAGCGCAGCTCGGGTCCGTCTTGAAAAGAATTGACATGCAATTCTTTTCAAGACGGAGCCGAGCTGCGCTTTTGAAACACGCAGCAGCGATCCCTCATGTGAACGCCGCTCCGTGTTCAGCACAGCGAGCAGTGATAATCTCACTGCTAATTGTTTAGATCCATCTTGGGGACCGACAGTGCGGACCCCAAGATGGATCCTAAAAGCGCTTGTAACACGGAGTGTATGCTCCGTGTGAACAAGCCCTAATGCTGCAGAATATATTAGGATTATATAAGCAAAATAAAATACATAAATAAAGCAAGATAAATTAAACAAGCATGGTTTTAGTCAGAGTCATCCTATATGCTAACATAATGACTGCTGATAATATTCTGAAAGAGTATGTCACAATGTCATCCACTACAACCCTTAGTGATGCGCTCACACATACACTATGCCAAACATGATGTTTTTATATATCAAGCTAAAGAATTTCCATGCTTGTGGTTTTCATAAATATGACTCTCAAACACTATTCTGGAGTTCCAAACAACTTTTTTCTGTCAAGTTATGTTTAGATATTTTCTTTTCCAAGTGTTTTATAACATATAACTAGAGTTACTACTCATGGAACCATCACAGTCACCTTAATCCCCAGATCTTAATGGATTTGAGCTGTAGGAAACCATAACCAGTCAACCCGCTTGTGTGCCTGGTCAATAATGGGGGTAAACAGCCCAGTTGGAAAGTGGTTACATTGCGAATAGATTGTATATGACTGAGAATGCCATGTGGCTCTGAAATAAAAATGTTTTGTTGAATAATAGACATTGACTTTGCCAGCCCCTCTTATCATCTGACATCACTTCATGAGTCATAGGACATTTGAGCCTTCTGTATATTTCTAACTGAACTGCAGAGAACGAAAGGATGAGTACATTGTACATACTGTTGCTTAAATATGGTAGGGATATTTTTAAATGTGATGCTTTTGCTTTGGATTCAAGCTTCAGGTCACAGAAAGCTGCCAACGTGGGTGAAGGGGAATGTCAGCTACCCTTATTACATCTCTGGCACAGAACAAAAGTTGTAATTTTTCTAATGACTCCAGCCAGAACTACAGGAGTTTCTGACGGCAATATGTCCTTATGCTACATAAGATAAGGTTGTCTGGATTTGGGCAGTGTAAGGCTTCTAACCAGTTAAAATGAAACAATGTACTGACTCCAAATGATATTTTACATTATTTTATTTTCCGCCTATTATTTACCTTTTTATGTCATAGTATTTTATAATGAAGAGAAGAAATACAAAGTATTAGAACCAACCAGTATTTGACTGAACTTCCTAGGGCCCACCTGAGGAACTTATCAGGACCCCTCTCTATCTATTCAGGACATCTGCAGGGACACATTTAGGTATTTTTTGGAAGTCCACTTTAAAATAAACATTGCAGATACCAGGTTTTAGAGGATGTCTGGTAATTGGTTCTAAAGTTATCTCTTGCTAAATCATTGGGGTCTTAAAATATTAGGTATAAATGATGGTGTCAGAGCTTGGGTCCTTGAGAGGATCCTCTGGTACTTAGGTAGGCCTGTCTAACTCTGGAACCAACACCTAAAGGAGGATGCTGTGGAACAGCTGAGAATAAAATTCTTAGAAGTCATAGATCCAAAGAAAAGATAATCATATTACTACCAATTGTATCTGGAAACTTTTTAAAGGGTTGGGCCATGTTCATTTTCTTAGATAAATGTATGCTGGTCCTGCAGTGCTTAAACAGAAAAACTAATATTCACCTCTGACATTACCTCTGTCCCAGTGCTGCCACAGTCCACCGCCTCCCACGGTCTTCTATTTACTTAAGTTTGGAGCCTTTCACTTTCGTATGTAAAGTCAGGAATGTCACGTGGTGGTTGCAGTAGTGATGTCCTGAACTCCAGGACAAAGAAAAAGGCAAAAGACCCAGGGAGACAGCAGACAGTGACAGTGCCGGAATAGAGGTGAGTATCAATTTGCAGTACCAGCATAAAATTATTTTTATAAGAAAGAGAACATGCAAACTCCATGTATCCCCTCAGTATCATTTGAACTAAGTTACCTAGCGCTGTAGGGCAATAATTCTACTAGGCCACTTTGCTGCTTTAAGGGACACTTTTATGAGAATGGAGTATCTATGAGTATGGATTATTTTGTTAAAACCAATATTCCTTGAAAACTGTTTCTTAGAATTTTTTAAAGCATTGTTTTTTGTCTTGGCAGTCATATACAATTAAAATTACATACATGAGATTATCCTTCTCTAAATGAGAAATAAAACTTTTGAATTGCAGGGCAGACTAATCTCACTTTACTGTTGGTGCTGCTTATCTCAATATAAACTCATTACAAATAGCAAATAATAATTACCTAATGATCAGTCTGTTGTTTTCTGGAAAGGGATACATAAGATTAGACTGGGCCACAGGGATGCCCATAGCAGTAACTTAAAGGATAATGTGGTAATCTTTTTCTAAACTGGAGGAGTTTCTTCACACTTTTTAGGTTATTACTGATCATACTTACACCTCTCAGGCCATAGCCATCCAGAAAGAAGGGCTATCAAGCAATCCTCTCATTGCTGTGCTATCAGAGCTCACAGAAGGAAAGTCACAGAGAGAGAGAGTAAAGTACATAGGGGACCTTTAACTCCTTCCTGACATTGGACGTACCTGTGCATCCTAGCAGGAAGTGACTTCCAACAAATGGTCATACAAGTACAGTTGAAACCAGAAGTTCACATACACTATATCAAAAGACACATATTCATGTTTTTCTCACATCTGACATGAAATCAGAATAAACCTTACCTGGTTTAGGTCATTCAGGATTACCAAAATGATTTATATTTTCCAAAATGTTTGACCCAAGTCATACAGTTTAAAGGTAATGCTACCAATATTAATCTTGATTTTAAAAGTTTTTTTGGGAGTGCTGGCCTTTCAGCTTATGTTGATACAGTACTTGTTTCACTGTGGATAATGACACAATATTACCAACTTCTGCCAGCATCTTCACAAGGTCTTTTGCTTTTGTTCTTGGGTTGATATGCACATGTCGGAACAAAGCACATTCATCTCTGGGGACAGAATCCACCTACTTCCTTAGCGGTATGATGACTGGACATTCCCACCTTGTTTGTACTTGTGTAAAACTGTTTGTACAGATGAACAAGGCACCTTCAGGTATCTGGAAATTGCACCCAAGGATGATCCAGACTTGTGCAAGTCCACAATTATTTTCCTGATATCGTGGCTGATTTCTTTAGACTTTCCCATGATGTTACACACAGAAGCAGTGTGTTTCTGGTGTGCAAAAATACATCCACAGGAGTGTCTCTAGTTAACTCAGATGTTGCCAATAAATCAGATATGACCTCATCATATGGGCTGTTCCAAATAGTTTATAGACATAGTAATCCTAGTGTATGTAAACTTTTGACTTTGCAGAAAGTAATAAAAGTGCCTTAAAAATTCTCTCTCTCATTATTCTAGCATTTGGCAAATATAAACCATTTTGGTAATCCTAATAGACCTAAAACAGGTAAGGTTTATTCTTATTTCATATCTGGACATATATTATAGCTTTCCCTATGCTGTGTGAGCTCCAGTAGTGGGCAATTAAGCCTTTAGCTGCCACATTCAATTGCGATTGTTGCAGCTAAGGGTAAGACAGGTGGAAGGAGCTCCCTCTGTTTGTATTGGCATCACTGTGATGTAATTGCGGCTGCCTATGCTCTCTCTAACAACCTGGAAGAGTAACAAAGGCTGCCAGTGATGTCACTATGCCCAGCAGTGCCCTGAGGGCTCAGCTGGGCATAGTGATTGGCAGTTACTGGGCACAGCAGTCCTGTACTGCTATGCATGGTGCTGCTATCCATGGTAACAGTGATCTAAAGATAACTGATACAAGTCCCCTATTGGGACAAGTAAAAAAAAATGTGGAAAAGTCCCCCAAAAAAATTATTAAAAGGTAAAACACAAAAAATAAAATAAAAACACGTCCACTGCCCTTTTCCCCTCAAAATAAATAAAGTATGCATATTTTCTATCACCAAGTGTGCAACAAAATAACCTATAAATGTGTCATGTTATTTAACCTACACATGAACGCAGTGAAGAAAAAAAAAAACAGTCACAGAATTGCAACTTTCGTTCTTCTTATGGCACGTAAAATGAAATTAAAAGCGATAAAAAATTCATATAAACTCCTATGGAAATGTCAGTTAATCCTGCAAAATAAGTTCTTACACAGCTCTATATACAAAAAAAAAAAAAAAAAGTTACGGCTATCAGAAGATAAGGATTCATAAATATTATTATACAAAATTAAACCACTTTTTTTTAAAGCACTTCCGCATGAAATAAATTATATAAATTGTGTATCACCATAATCATTACGACCTACAGAGTAAAACTAACATTTCAAGTATACTGCACATTGCGCGCTGTTAGAAATAAAAAAAAAACACTACTAGGATTGCAGTATTTTCTACACCCTGCATTGCAGAAAATAAATTTAAAAAATGATATGTAAGTCTTGTCCCCTAAAAATTATACCAATAAAAACATCATTTCATCCCACCAAACACAAGCCTATACACAGCTCCGTACACAGAAAAATAAAAAGTTATGGCTATCAAAAGCTAGCAATGCATAAATATTGTTCTACACATTGTTATAAGCATTTAAATATAAAAATATTATATAAATTGGGTATCGCCGTAAATGTATCGACTAACATGTCACATAAGATGTTGAGCAATGTTAAAAATAAAAATCGCTAACAGGATTACTGTATTTTGTTCATCCTGCCTCCCAAAAACATAAAAAGTGATCAAATGAACCCTATATTGGCACCAATGAAAACAGCTATTCATCCCACGAAAAAGCCCTTAATCAGGTCCATATACAGAAAAATAAATAAGTTATGGCTGTAAGACTATAATGACATAAAAACCCAATATTTTACAAATGCAATTCTATTGTATAAAAGTAATAAAACATAAAAAATCTATATAAAATTTATATCCTTGTGATTGTACCGACCTTAGTTATCCTTTCATTAATACCCCATAGTGAATGCTGTAAAAATGAAACCCAAAAAACAATGGCAGAACTGTTTTTTTCCCCTATTTTCATGCTTAACAAAACTGTGGAACACTTTGTGTCCAAAATGCACATTACACCCCTAGATGAGATCCATGAAGGGTGTTCAATTCCAAATGTGGTGACTGCTGAAAGGTTTCACCTGTTCTGGTACTTTGGGGGCTTTGGAAAAGCATCATGACACCAACCAAAATCTGCCTTCAAAAAGCCAAATAGCGCTCCTTCCCTTGTATGCCCTGCCATGCACCCAAACAGCAGTTTAAATCCTCATATAGGGTATTTGAAAGAAATTGTGTAACAAATTTTTTGGTGCTTTTTTCCAGGTTTCCTTTTAAAAATGAAACAGTTTCAGTTAAAATTGCAGATTGTTGGAAAAAAATATTTTTTTTTTTACTTTCACAGCCTAACGCTAAAAAAATTGTGAAACACCTGTGGGGTCTATATGCTCACTACACCACTGGATGCATTCCTCAAGGGGTATAGTTTCCAATATGGGGTGTTTATTTAGTTTTAGCACCTTAGGGTGCCCGCAAATCTGTAATGGTGCCTAAGGAAAGTCATAATGAAAATGAGTCCCCAGAGTCTAGTAGGTGCCACTAGGTTGCATTTCCCTGGTCCCATCTAACGTGTTCCAGTGAATTATGGATAACAACTGAAAATCTTCAAGAAAAGTGAAATTTTAAAATTTCACCTTCACTTTGCTTTAATGTCTGTGAAACCCCTAATGGGTTAACTATCTTCCTAATTGCTGTTTTGAATATTTTAAGAGGTGCAGTCATTTATGGGAGTTTTTAACCTATTGGCCCCTCAAAGACAGGTCATAACTAAAATGGTCCCTAGAAAAATCTATGTTGCAACTTTTCTTGAAAATGTGAAAAATTACTACTAATGGCCACATGTATGAAAACTGTCTAGGTCTAAAACTCTCTGTTTTGCCTATAGGAACCAATCAGAGCTCCCCTTTCATTTCATATAGTGCTCTGTAAAAATGAGAGGGATGCTGTGACTGGTTGCTATGGGCAACAAAGTGAGTTTAGACCTAGATAGTTTTCATACACTTGGCCCTAAATTTCTAATCCCCTTAATGTCATAAAAAATAAAAAAGACATTTAAAGAAATGATGCCAACCTACATTAGACAAATGGTAGATACTAGTTATAAACTAATTTGTGTGGAATAATTGTCTTAAACGCAGAAATTTTGGAACTTTGAGAATGGCAAATTTTCCAAATTTTCGCAATATTTTGATATTTTTCACAAATAAATACGGATTTATGGGCCAAAATTTCTTACTAACTTAAAGCAAAATTTTTCATGAGAAAACAATCTCTGAATCACATGGATAGGTAAAAGTATCAAAAGGTTTTTCCCACATAGTGTGACACAGATTTCAAAAATGGGGCTCTGTCAGGAAAGTAAAAACTGGCTGTGGATGTAAGGGGTTAAAAAATTATATAAATAAAAAAAAACAACCACACAATTTTTAAATAAAATCCATATAATAGTTGAATATTGCTTGTCAATACATGAAAAGAAATATTTTGATGGTAGTGTCCTTTTAATGAACTACAGCCACACAATGCCACAGTTGCATTTTAGTTCTCTGCATCACTTCTATAAATGTCCATTTTCTTTCTCCATGGTTGAAACATGCAATCCCTTCCTAGTGTAATGACAAAGCTGTGCAAGGTGCTTTGACCATGCCGTAATGCATGCTGTGGCGGAGACACAATACTATAATTCACCCTCCTCTCTCACAGTACTCAAACACAGAAAGAGAGTCCTGCCCTTCCACTTTCCATTTTATTACTTATTTATGCAAACATCATGGCCTTTTGTACACCACTGTAGATGAAAATTTGAATTTTAATCAGCCTAGAGCAAAATAAATTTATGTTACATGGAAAAAAAAACTGGACCATAACATGCAGAAGTGAAAATTGCATAGTACTCAAGTCAGTTTCACAAATGTGCTTCTGACATTTAGAGGATTACATATGAAGTGCCCTTTAAATGTATGGCAAAGCGCAGTGCTGTGAAAATCTCCTGTCTTAATTGAGGACACCATGAATATGGAAAAGGAAAGTCTGGTAATCAATTTGTGATCTACAGCTCAAGCACAGTTGGGTTATACAGCAAGACAACGATCAAGAGCACAAGAGCAAATCCATATTCAATAACTCAAAAGACACAAAATTAAGGATTTGAAGTGATTTCATTAAGTCTTAACTTTAACCCCATTGAGCTGTGGTAGCAAAACCTTAAAAGGGCAGTCAGTAGTAGAAAATCCCTTGATGGCTAAGCTAAACTAAAGCAAATCTGCACAGAAGGAAGGGCGAAAATGCCAGCACAGCTTTGTGAAATACTAACTTCCAATTAGGTGCATTTGGTTGCATTTGTTGTTGAGACACAGCCAGGTAACTCAGATTATTTTTCATTTTATATTAAATTTAGTCTGAAGATCCGTGACAATGAAGATTGACAAATAAGAGAAGAGGAAGAAATATGGAAAAACGTGTTCATAGCACTGTATACTGCACATTATTAAAACATTTAGACAAGGCAAACACTGATGCTATATTCAGCTAAATGTGCAAGTTCTCACTTACTTTAAGGTTGTCACTATGGAGCACATTTCCATAGTAACATAATAAGGAATACACTGCAGATTCTACTATGGTTTACTTAACAGATTTAGGCTAGTTTAACACCCAGAGTCTTTGTAAAAGATGGCACATTTTTCTGTTATATTTTGCAGTGGTTTTAATGAAGTTTTTGGGTTGCATTTTTCTTACTTTAAAAACTATATAAAGTTCAGTGCACTTTGGTTAGGGACATTTGTGTGGTGTTCCTTTGGTCAGCATACTCTTTTGCTGTTTTCTTTATTGTTTTAGTATAGACGTTTCTACAGATAGTAATATAGTCTTTGAGGAGGAAAAAACACACCTCCATCCAGTTCTACTTATTATCTTGTAGTGTTTATCCAGCGTGATCCAGTGTAAGGCTAAAAATCCAGGAAGTATAAGCAAGTTGTCCTCACTTTTGAACCTGATTAACTCTGCAATGTCTTTCTTGTCCAGTGGTGCCTAAACCTGTACACCATGATTCACATGTATCAAGGCAGATGACTTTTTATGTGTTTAATGATTAGCTATTAAACCCTTAGTTGTTGTGGTCAATCGCGACCAAAGCAGTTAAGGGCAGACAGAGTTCCCTCTGTCTGCATTGGCACTCACACGACATGATCGGCATGTGCAATGTTCTCCCCAGCAACCAAGAAGCCTAACAAAGTTAGGGCACAGTTGAGCATAGTGAATGACAGTTTATAAATATAGCATAGTAATTGACAGTTATGTATAGAAGCACTACTATACATATAGTCTGCCCTATACATAAAGTCCCCTGCGCCTCGCCAGTGTGTGAGGCGCAGTGTGGGACTTAGGCGCAGAAGGACTGCGCCTCGCCTGTATCTCCATGGATCGGAAGATTCACCGCCCGAGGAGGTGCTTCTCAAACATGCAGTGAAAAGTTCCCTGCGCCTCGCCAGTGTGTGAGGCGCAGTGCGGGACTTAGGCGCAGAAGGGACTGCGCCTATCATGTATTACGATTCGAGACAGGCTGGAAAACAGTGAAAAATCATTAAACATGTTAGTGAATAGCAAAAAGAGTTGTCTTTCAAATGAATGAAAGCAATTAAATGTAGTGAAAAAGGGGATCATTAAAATTAAAGGAAAATATATAAGATCGCTCAAGAAATAAATATCAGCTCTCAGCTCCTTGAGGTAAGGAGTATGAGTTAAAAAAAACGTTTTTATTAGGTGTAAAACATTATCTGAAAAAGAGCTGAAACCTTCTAAAAAAAATACAAAAAATAAAATCACTAACAAAAAATCAATAACAGCGCAACATCAGGAATTGGGATATTGAAAATTGCCGGGAAATACAGTAATTCAAATTCTGTAAGCCCTTCTCATTGGTCGGCAGAAACCAGCCAATCAGAATAGGAACGACAGTGACCCATTATAACCTATGGAGTAGTATTGACCAATCAAATGCAAAGGCAGGACAGTTCAAAATACAGTAAAAAATGCAGAAAAGAGCTGATTGGTTGAACTAGCGGGGGCTTGGCTATCCCGGCCAATCAGAGCGCGAGCTACTTTGTCCCATTGTAGTCTATGGAGAGATGGGGGCACTGAAATCTCAGCTCCGTGAGGCATGGAGTATTAGTAAATAAATTGTTTTTATTAGGTGTAAAACATTCTCTGTAAAAGAGCTAAAACCTTCTAAAAACATACTTCAATCAAATCACTAACAACGCATTTGTCGCTGTGACCGGCGCAACATCAGGGATTGGGCTATTGGAAATTGCTGGGAAATACAGTAATTCAAATTCTGTAAGCGTTTCTCATTGGTCGGCAGAAACCAATCAATCAGAATAGGAGCGACAGTGACCCATTATAAGATATGGAGTAGTATTGACCAATCAAATGGCGGGACAGTTCAAAATCCAGTAAAAAAGGCAGAAAAGAGCTGATTGGTTGAGACCAGGCGGCAGATATGAATCCACTAATCATATGTAGTGCGTCTATTTTGAGTGGAGCAAGAAGGGTGCGATAGAAGGGCGCCCTAAAAGTTATTACTGTCTATGGGAAATATTCTAGTTCTGTGATTGGTTGGGGAGAAGAGGGGCTTGTCCTGCTTAGCCAATCAGCGGCTGAGCTACTTATCTCATAGAGTTCTATGGGGAAAAGAAATGCAGAGCGAGCTCTGTTTCTGATTGGCTAAGTCAAAAGAGGCACGATTATTTGGGCCAATGTGAGAGCGAGCGACGCTCTTATGGTTTTTCTAATGCAATCTATAATAAAACTGTACATGCCAGAAATCAAATGATAAGACTCAAGTTGTACCAATATCTATATAAAATGAACAATAATATGGGGGTAACGAAAATAAACAAATAAAAATGAATTCAATGAACTCATTTTTATTTCTTTATTTTCGTTATACCCATATTATTGATCATTGGCTAACGAAAATATACTGTGGAAGATAACAAACAGAACACATAAATACATCAAAAGCAACTAAAATGTAATAATTGCTTTTTCATTCATAGACTCAATAAGTCAAAATTCTGCAAAGGGAATGTTTTACTGCAATATTATACAGTGGGGAAAAAAGTATTTAGTCAGCCATCAATTGTGCAAGTTCTCCCACTTAAAACAATGAGAGATGCCTTTAATTGTCATCATAGGTAGACCTCAACTATGAGAGACAAAATGAGAAAACAAATCCAGAAAATCAAATTGTCTGATTTGGAAATAATTTATATGCAATTTATGGTGGAAAATAAGTATTTGCTCAGTAACAAAATTTCATCTCAATACTTTGTTATATATCCTTTTTTTGGCAATGACAGAGGTCAATGTTTTCTGTAAATTTTCCCACAAGGTTGGCACACACTGTTGCGGGTATGTTGTCCCATTCCTCCAGCAGATCTCCTCTAGAGCAGTGATGTTTTGGGCTGTCCTGGCAACACAGACTTTCAACTCCCTCCAAAGGTTTTCTATGGGGTTTGAGATCTGGAGGCTGGCTAGGCCACTCCAGGACCTTGTTATGCTTCTTACAAAGCCACTCCTTCATTGCCCTGGTGGTGTGCTTGGGGTCATTGTCATGCTGAAACACCCAGTCATGTTTAATTTTCAATGCCCTTGCTGATGGAAGGAGGTTTGCCCTCAAAATCTCACGATACATTTCATTCTTTCATGTACACGGATCAGTCGTCCTGTTCCCTTTGCAGAGAAACAGCCCCATATCATGATGTTGCCACCCCCATGATTCACAGTAGGTATGGTATCAGCATTCTCTCTCCTCCAAACACGACGAGTTCTGTTTCTACCAAACAGTTCTACTTTAGTTTCATCTGATCATATGACATTCTTCCAGTACTCTTCTGGATCATCCAAATGCTCTCTAGCAAACTTCAGATGGGCCCAGACATGTACTGGCTTAAGCTTGGAGGACACTTCTGGCACCGCAGGATCTGAGTCCCTGGCGGCATTGTGTGTTACTGATGGTAGCCTTTGTTACGTTGGTTCTAGATCTTTGCAGGTCATTCACTAGGTCCCCCTGTGTGGTTCTGGGATTTTTTTCTCACTGTTCTTGTGAACATTTTGACCCCACGGGTGAGATCTTGCGTGGAGCCCCAGATGGAGGGAGATTATCAGTGGTCTTGTATGTCTTCCATTTTCTAATTATTGGTTCAACAGTTGATTTCTTCACACCAAGTTGCTTGCCTATTGCAGATTCAGTCTTCCCAGCCTGGTGCTTGGCTACAATTTTGTTTCTGGTGTCCTTTGACAGCTCTTTGGTCTTAACCATAGTGGAGTTTGGAGTGTGACTGTTTGAGGTTGTGGACAGGTGTCTTTTATACTGATAACAAGTTCAAACAGGTGCCATTACTACAGGTAATGAGTGGAGCACAGAGGAGCCTCTTAACCCCTTACCGCCGGAGCCAGTTTTGGCCTTCCTGACAGAGCCCTGGTTTTAAAATCTGACATGTGTAATTTTATGTGAGAATAACTTTTTGACACTTTTACCTATCCAAGTGATTCAGAGATTGTTTTCTTGTGACACATTGTGCTTTAAGTTAGTAATAAATTTTGGTCCAAAAAGTCCTTCTTTATTTGTGAAAAATATAAAAATATGGAAATTTTCAAAAATTAGCAATTTTCAAAGTTCAAAAATTTCTGTGTGTAAGACAGATAGTTATTCCACTCAAAATAGTTTATAACTAGCATCTATCATATGTCTACTGTAGGTTGGCATCATTTTTTAAATGTTTTTTTTCTTTTGGACCACATTAAGGGGCTTAGAAATAAAGTAGTAATTTTTCACATTTTCAAGAAAATTTGCAAAATAGATTTTTTTAGGGACCAGTCCAGTTCTGACGTGGCCTTGAAGGGCCTGTATGTTAGATACCCCAATAAATGACCGCATCTAAGAAACTACACCCCTTAAAGTATTTAAAAAAGCATTTAAAAAGTTTGTTGACCCTTTAGATATTTCACAGAAATTAAAGCAAAGTGGAGGTGAAATTTCAAAATTTCACTTTTTAAGCAGATTTTCAATTTTTATCCATTATTCACAAGAATACGGTAAATGTGATCAGGGAAATGCAACTTAACATTGATTCCCCAGATTCTGCCATTTTCAGAGATATCCCATATGTGACCTTAATGCGCTATTTGGCTCAACCACAAGCCCCAGAATAGGAGGAACACCGTACGGGTTAATTAACATGACAGATTTATAGGTGGGTCGTTACACACGCGGCAATACCAAATATGGGTACTTTATTTATTTTTGATCTTTTTTGGGGCGATTGGCATTTGTAAAGGGGAAAAGGGCGATGTACGTGTTTTTATTTTATTTTTTGTGTTTGTGTTTTATTTTTTTACACTTTTTACTTTTACACACTTATTTCACTTTTTCCCAGAGGGGAATTGCATGAACGATCGTCAGATCATTCATACAATAGGAGATCAGCACACTGCTTATAGCTGTGTACTGGTCTCCATGGCAACTGTCAGTCACGCTGCCCACAATGCATTGTGGGCATCGTGACGTCACCAGACAACCCAGATACTGTCATTCAGCGTCCGGGCTGCCTGGTAGGAGATCAGTAGCAGCGCTGAGCGCCGTAACTGCGCCGGGATCGCGGGCAGCAGGAGCTCACTCCTGCTGCCCGCAGCTGCGATGTCGCGACCACGATGTCGCAACATCGAGGGGTTAATCCCCTGTGGCCGGAGCTCACTCAGGCTGTGGGGGATGTGGCATGATGCCAGCGGTAATATACCGCTGGTTCCATGCCGGGATCTTGTGAGCTCCGCTTGTGAGCACGCAAGATTGCCATGACGTACCCATACTCAATTTGCGGGAACCCCTACCCGACATTGATGTATGAGTATGTCAAATGTCGGTAAGGGGTTAAAGAAGAAGATACACGTTTGTGAAAGACAGAAATCTTGCTTGTTTGTAAGTAACCAAATACTTATTTTCCACCATAATTTGCAAATAAATTTTTTCGATACCGGACAATGTGATTTTCTGGATTTGTTTTCTCATTTTGTCTCTCATAGTTGAGGTCTACCTATGATATCAATTACAGGCCTCTCTCATCTTTTTAAGTGGGAGAACTTGCACAATAGGTGGCTGACTAAATACTTTTTTCCCCACTGTATATAATTATACTTAAATGTCTTGAATATTAATAGCTATTAATTTGGTATCATTCATCTAATTTTCAGATTTGCATTAGATTTTCTATCTAAGAGGCCAAAGATGACTTCTATGTGGCCTTATTATTTCTCATGTGTAATTGAGATAAAATTCCTAACACAGCAAGTTATTTGTGGCAACCGTGTAAGTTAAGTGATGCCTGGAAAATAATGCAGGATGCAAGAGGAAGCTATATCTCTTCAGCTACAGCTGTAAAATTGTAATGATGGAGCTTCTGTTAAAGTTACACCCCTAATGAGTCAAACTGTAAGAATTACAGCAAATACAGAACTATCTACAACACCTTCACAATCTAACATGCAGCTGTGGATTATTACTTTACAAGTGCTAAGATCTGTGTCTCACATGGTCATTTAGAGGGATTATAAAATAAGGTTTACAGAAATTGTAAATTGGATTGCTAGGGAAACAGAAAATATGTTTAAGTTAAGCTGAAATTGGTTTGTGAAGATAATAGTTATAATCTGTAGAAATCTGTTTCTGAATGATTGAAAAGATTATGGTTTCTGATGATTTTATGGATAAATGAAATCTAAATCTATATGAAGCAATATAAAACAATATGCAGCTATATTCCACTGTGTGAAACTATGTCACCCTTTAAAAAAAAATAAGAATTGAACCCTTTGAAACCTGTATTTCTGCCTAAAATACAATTAAATTGTGATCTGATATCTAAGTCACCATTACAGACAACATCTAACTAAACAAATAACACATTAACTGCTTAAATCTTTTATTTAGCACATTAAGTAAACATTCACAGTGCAGCACAGGAAATTAAGTGAACCCTGCATTAAAAAAAAAGTCTAATCCCTCTTCAATAGAAGTTACCTTTATAAAATACTTCATGTAGCCACTAATTAAATGTGCACAAAGTTTATGAGGAATTTTACACCACCCTGCAAATGTGTTTTAGATCAATTTTTCTGAGATGTCTTGCATGCCCAGCCCTCTTAAGATCATGTCACATCATCTCAAAAGGGTCAGGACTCTGGCTTGGCCAGTCCAAGGCACAAATCTTCTGATACAACCATTTTAGTTGATTTATCTTCTTTAGGTCATGATTTTTTCAGCTTGAGGTCATAGATAGCTGCCCTTAAATTCTTCTGCACAATATTTTAATACAACTTTGAACTTATTGTTCCCTTAATTTTTTGTTCCCAAGACATCCAAGTCCTGAGGTAACAAAACAATTCTAAACCATGATGCTCCCTCCAACACGATGAGCAGTTGGGATGTAGTTATGGGGATGATGTGCAGTGTTCTTTTATCTCTAAAACAAAATGCTGTGCATTTGTACTAAAAAGTTCTACTTTGATCTTGTCTGTCTATAGAGAATTCTGTAACATTGTGAAACATTCAGGTGGTCTCTGACAAAGCTGAGTTGGGGTATGATGTTTTTTTCTTTTTACTCCATGGAGTCCTTTCATGAACATCAATGTTGTACAGTATTTTTTTAATAGTAGGAAAATAAACAGAGATTTTTGTAGAGTCATTTGAAGATCTTTTGCTAGTACCCTTAGGTTCTTTTGTACCATTTAAAGGATTACCGGTTGTGCTCTTCAAGAGACCTTAACAAGATGTCCACTCCAAGAGAAAGAAGCAACAGTTCCATTTTTGTAGACAATTTGTCTAACCACTAATAGTTGTGTAGCTTTTTACATCATCATGTGCTCTGTAACGCATATTCACTTTTTTCCTCAACTATGGAGGTTTACTTATTATGCTCAGTGAAGGACATTAACAGTACAAATCTTTGTGTGTAATTAGTTTAGTTTAATTAGTTTAATTTGTGTTATAACTGTGACTTAAATTACAAACAAACCATATTTTATTAATAAGGAATGCAGAAATCTAGGGGATTCCAAAGGGTGCACTAACTTTTCTTGCAACTATTAATATAGTTAACAGTTGGATTAATATCAGGATAATTCCCAGGCTGCATAAATACCATTAACTCAAGTTCACAGAAAGATTGTTTTCACCTGAAATAGTTATGAGGAGCTATCCAATTATTGTCCAGATGTGAGAGATTGATAGTCATGCAGAAAATGATTACTTCAATTTATTGCTGCCAAAGGTGGTTCTAATGAATCAAAGCTGTTGGTTCATTAGGTCTACTTAGATTTTGACACATGACTTCAATATTTTGGATTCAACATTGTTAAAAAATAAAGACACGGTAGAATCTGTTGTGTGTTGTTGTTCATCTGAGGTTGTACTCACCTACCTTACATACGTGTACACACACACAGATTTGTTATAAGATTAAAACCAACTACAGTTGTAAAAGCTCCCCTCATTTTTATGTCAAATCATAGACTACACACAACCTCTTAAAGGGGTTTTCTAACTAGGCTGTTTTACTGAGTCACAAGCAGTTTTACACTCACTCAGACTGTCTCTTCAGGCTGTGGGTAGTTCTATAGCAGTTATTAGCATATTTAGTGTCTCTGTAAGTAGCTGAACCATTGCACTGACAAGTGCAAGAGATGTTATCTCTTCGGTAACCACAAGGTACATGTGCTGTGAGGATTGAAAACAATGGCTTATCTGTAATCTTTTTAGAGATAATTAGTTTGCTCCAGAGCTCAGCCTGACCATGGGGTGACCTCACTCCCTGCTCTAAGCTGTCTTCTCTAATCAGATAACAGAGGTTATGGTTAGGGATCCAGATAAACATAGAAACTTGTATGCTCTCAGAGCACATAAAATTTCTCTTATCTATAAAATGTAAAATCTATAGAGCAATGTGTTTAGAAAAAAATCTTCATTTAACTGTCCTTTCATGTTGAAAACTATTCTTTCTATTGAGAAAACTCCTTTAAGGTGTTCCATGGTACCTGACACTATAGTATTAACAGTGAATCTTTTAACTTAAGTAACTTCTGCTATGCTATGGTCATTACGGAAAACTGTTACCATGAAGGCATCTACTTAGTCTGCAACATAATTTAGGTAGGTGGTACGTGTCGAAGTAAGAACCATATGAGTACTAGGACCCAAGGTTTCCCAGAAGAACATTTCCCAGAGCATAACACTACGCAATGCTCACATGCACATTTTCAGCTCAGGACAGGTGTCAGCATGGATATTCCGACTGGTTTATGGCGTTCCAACCACATATGCAGTAGGCTATGGTATACTGTTTGTTCTGTCACCTTTCTATCACAGCCAGCATTAATCTTTTTATCAAATTGTTATATTGTAAGATTGCACCAGATGGGCTAGGCTTTTCTCTTCACATGCATCAATTAGTTATGCATGTGGCTGTTCCCAAGCACTAATTATAGGCATACATAGAAAAAGTAAACAGAAGAAACACTTGGGGACACATGTATGAAAACTGTCTAGGTCTAAGACTTTTTTTGTTGCCCATAGAAACTATTTAGAGCTCCTCTTTCATTTAATATAATGCTCTGAAAAAATTAAAGGGGAGCTCTAATTGATCGTTATAAGCAAGAAAGGCATAGACAGTTTTTTGTCACCCTATAAGATTTCTTCATCTTCTTTAACCAGTAAAAGACCAGGCAATTTTCCCTTATTTATGATCAAGCATATTATTTGTATTTTGTTTAGTATTTATTTTTCATGTAGTGTATTTTGCATGTTGCTACCTGTGCAGGTCCAAAAGATGTCTTGGAGGGGGGGCTTTTGTACAACACATTGTTTTATTGCTAATTACTGTCCTTTTAATAAATGACATCAACCAATAATAGTTTGCTTATATATTTCCAGGGTAAGTTTGACATTTACAGCAAATAGTCTGCTACTACATAATTTATGAGAAAACAATTATTATGGTCTCATGTAGAAATAATACAGTAACTACAGAATAACCTTATTATCAAAAAATGAAGAATATTACATAATTTAAAATGACAAGGAAATACCACAAGATGGCAGTAACTTGCAAATAAACCACCATAAGTCTATGTTCACACATAAAAAATGCATGTGGACTTTGAAGATGATTTCTTTTTAAATCACTATCAAGAATTATTAATTTTTCATAAATTTGATTAAACTGTGTTTGAGGCGTATTTTAGCATCTTTTTTTTACAACACAGCCCAATACAAAACACATAAAAAATTATATTTTGCTTCTTTTTCACATGTGTATTTTGACACATATGTGAAATCAGCAGTTTAAAAATATACAACACAGCATGTATTTCCTATTAAAATGAAAGGGAGATTTGTGGGCATATTAGACTACATTTACATTGTCATTTTTGCACCCCATTCATGGTATCTTTAAGGATACAGTAGAAATGTATTCAGATGGATGCTGCACTGGGGTTGAGATGGGGCCATAGACTTTTGTAGGGCAAGCATAGTCTTATTTGGACTACATTTGCCCTATTTAGCAAACATATATGTTGATGTATATACAGGATGTTTGCTAAATAGGGCAAATATAATACAATTAGGACCACTTATGCTCTGCAGGAGTCTATGGCCCTGCCAACATATACATCAGGATAATATTTACAGTATCCAGACAGATACCATGAGATGTGAATAGGGCCTTACAAGTATAATTTGGGTACAGAACACACCTGTATTCTTTAAAAAAAATATATGTAAAAACATTGTGTGAACATAGGCTAACATAACATACAGAGATGATATAGACTAATGCTCCACTGTCCTCTAATAGGTTATATTCAGTGTGCGCTGAAGTGCTGTGTTCTCAGAATTTGGGACATGCAAGAGACAGAAGATTCATTACTTTTATTTACATCCTGTGAGTGAATGAAGGTGGATTTTGTCTTTCTAGGGAGGTCATAGATCTGTCCAAAGCTGTTAATGTATTGCCTGGAGTAGAACAGTGCTCATATTGCTGTAAATCAATACATTCTGTTTTACACTAAACTCAACCCAGCTTGAAATCTGCACAGATAAAAGTGTTAATGAAGGCATTTTGCTATGCATTAATATATGGATTAGAGATGGAGCCATGACGGTGTTTGGATTTTTAGCTCATACATCAGAAATGGTTGTCAAACTTTACACTAAAACTGTATAATAGATTAGTAAAAATATCAGAGCTGAAGAACAACAGTATAAAAAGGCAGTGAGCATATAGTGTCTGTAAACTAAAAAAGCTGTAGAAATAGTAAATGTTATCAGTACATGTTTTTCTCTTTCAGTATATATGTCCTTTTTTATCAGTACCTCTTGTACTCTGCAGTACTAAAGGTAAATGCTTAGGAGTGGCAAATCTGTTTTAGTTCTGGTTCACATCTGTGTTTGAGGTTCTATTCGGAGCTTTTGTCACAGAGGTGGACCCATTTAACTATGGACTCATTAGATGTGATTAGGGCCTTACAATTATATTTTGGGTACAGAATACACATATATCCTGTCCAAAAATGATATATATGTGTGTTCTGTACACGCCGCCCCCTGATTCCATTGACTACTATGGCGTCCATTGGGTTTCCGTTGTGTTGTCTGTCGTTGTGCTCAGCATGCTGTAATTTCTTATGGAATCTGTGATAATGGATTCCATGCAAGTGTGACTCTCACCTCAGTAGCTAAACAGTGAAGTTACAAGATGGGTTTGTTGATTTGTTATGGGAAGACAGTAGAACTGGTTTCACATGCAGCTTTTGCTTTATTTTTTGTGCAATTTCTCATGAGTTTTTATGATTTATTTTTTTGCCATTTGTTAGGCAAAAAAACAGTGGATCCCAGATGTTACTTTAAAAAATATAGTGAAATCTAAGTACAAAGCAAGTTGGTTTGTGCTGTTCTTTGGATCAATGGGATTTTGTGTTAAGAGGCATTATGCTCTGAGTTTGGTTATGTTATTGGGCCTTTTCCCTATAGGCTTTTCTTTAGGACTTGAAAAATAACAAGAAAAAAATCCTTTGCAAAGTGCCAATCAATAAGAGCACCAAAACACATAAAACCACGTTCTATTTAAAAAATGCAGTGGTTTTACATGTGTTTGTTTCATTCAGACTAACACCGGAAAAAAGTGTGAAGGAGCCCAAAAATAATTTTTTCATGAACAAAGTCAAATATGAATTGAACACAATTTATTTCCTGCAACAACATTTTCAGAGTCTTGATCATATATGTCAGGGGGATCTCTATACATTTGACAGAACGCGGCAACATATGACAATATATAAGCATAAAGGGAAATATATCTTCAAAATGATTGTTAAAGAAACAGCTTCTTGTTACTGTAAAACTTTCTATGGAATGGACTTTCTTTTGTGGCATACTGATAAGTGCTGACCCAAAAAAGACCAAAACGATACTCCTTTGGCCTCTGTTGGGGTAAAGGAGCCCTATAGATACTCTTAGCATTATTTCAAAAGAAATGCCTGACAAGAACACAAAGCATACATAACTGATGTGAACAGGGTTTTCTTCTCAGGAAACAAACTAATGTTTATGTATAGTTAACTTACACTGGTTATTTAGTCATTAAATAATTGATCCAGTTTCAGTGATTAACTTTAAACATGTAGGCAACTGTAAAGACTATTACCAATCACATTTTCTGTTCCCGATTTGACCTCCTTTTAGAGCTGGAGCAATTCATATCTCCTGCTTGTATACACAAGCTTCTCTAGGTTACCAACTATCTCTTTTACAGGCTCTTTTACCAACTATCGCTTTTACAGGCTCTAGAGCCCTGGGCAAGTTGGAATGGTGATGTCACTTCCTACCATTTCATGTTAGCAGCACAGAAGGGTTTTCTTCTCAGGAAACAAACTAATGTTTATGTATAGTTAACTTACACTGGTTATTTAGTCATTAAATAATTGATCCAGTTTCAGTGATTAACTTTAAACATGTAGGCAACTGTAAAGACTATTACCAATCACATTGCTGTTCTGATTTGACCTCCTTTTAGAGCTAGAGCAATTCATATCTCCTGCTTGTATACACAAGCTTCTCTAGGTTACCAACTATCTCTTTTACAGGCTCTTTTACCAACTATCGCTTTTACAGGCTCTAGAGCCCTGGGCAAGTTGGAATGGTGATGTCACTTCCTACCATTTCATGTTAGCAGCACAGAAGCTTGTTTATGTTTCTTACCGACAAATTTTAACCAATTAGAGATCTGTAGCATTGTGTCCTGCAGTTTAGAGCCCTCTGTCACCAATGTCACTCTAACAGGCTCCGCTAGGAATAACAGAGCTGATATGCCAATCACCGCTGCACCCCCAGCCTAAACATGAAGTGGTATCCTGAAGCTAGCTGTGAAGAACAGGGTCAGTGGAACAGCATGGTAAGAATACCCCTTTAACATCAAGACATTTTTTTAAAGTTGCAAAATAAGAAAGCAAATTAAACTTACTCATACAGTGTTTTACAACAGTGAGATGCACAACTCTCTGAATGCACACTCAATTACCATGGTTATATACTTCTCATAGTAAGATAGAAAACCATCAGGTCAACAGATAAAATCAAAAGAAAAGCTTAAAAAAGCATTATAGATCCCCCTGCCCTTTCTAAGATAGTCTAACTCAAAAGGTGCATTCCAAATAATATGCATATAATATTTGAAGTCTTTGCTTATACTTTGCTTGCTGAAAAGTGGTCCCAATTCCCTCCTTGTTGAGAACCTCTAGAATTTAGATTGTGAGCCTCATTAGAGACATGGATCAGTATTAGTAATTACAATCTCTGTGCAGTGCTGTGGAGTACATTAGTGATATATCAATAAAAATAAATATAATAAGATATGTAACACAGAATGAGTTTACTGTGCCACATTAAGGAACACTGACTGAATTTATATCAATAAAATAAATATAATAAGATTTAAAACACACAATGAGTTTACTGTACTATATTCAGAAAACTCTGCTTCGAGGAATGTAGAGTACTTTATAGCATAGCCCTGGTGAGTGCCCAAAAATTGCTGGAGACAGAATCACAATAAAACATACAATAGAAAGGTTTGCTTTATGTTTATTTTTAGCCTTCCACACAAAAGAGTAAATATGATAAATATGCTCTGATATCTGGGGCTGAGAAATACTTTCTGCATAATTGTATTTCACTTCTAATAGAATTTTAGAATGATCAAGAAACATTGAAACAAGCCATGAAAAGGTTTTATTTTTTTCATTGATTCAAATGGTTACTATAGATTTCTAGCTGCATCATTATAGGTATGCATTATAGCTTAGATAGAAAGATAAATTATATATAAAACATTTGGCTGCTAGAATGTCTTTGTAACTCAAAACGTGGTCAATATCTTTTTTAAACCATATACTTTATCTTTCAAAACATTAAAAATTTGATTATACGTTCCCTGGTGTGCGGAATGGCTTGACCTCTAGTGTGAATCAAAAAGAATTTAAAAAAGCGGTCTTGTGGTGTTTCGTAAGAATTTTAAATCCTTTGGCCTGAAAACTGTAAGTAGGGGCAACCATGGATCAAACTTGTTTTTAAAGCATATCCTATAGATGCTCAATTGTATGGAGATCTGTGGTCAGGGGTCAAAACAGCCTATAGCTTTTTTTATAGTCCCCTTCTTCTGGCCTTTGTGTTTTCAGTGAGGCAGAGTGATTATCCTTCTGAAATAGGGCACATCCATAATTTAATACAATTGCCAGCGGGTGTACTAGGTTTTTAAACAATGTTTAACATTGAAATGGGGGTTCGGGGACCAAGGAGTTTCAGCAGGACATTGCACAGAACATGAAACTACTTCTATCAACTTGCCTTCTTATAGTGCATCTTGGAGCCATCACAAAGCAATGCACAAGTACTCGCCCATTGACATGATGTAAAAGAAAATTTAATTCATCGGACTAGGCTACCTTAATACATTTCTTCATCCTTGGTTTGCTCACATGCTCATTGTAGGTGGTGATTTTGGGCGTGGACAGAGGGGCAGGGCATTCCGAATTTCTAGGCCCAAAAAGTAATTATTGGGGGCCTAACCCGAGCCTAAAACACAGCATTACAAATTCCCCCTTCTTGCCCCTTTTCAGCAGGCCCCTTTTTTAAATTTTTTTTTGTCATGCCTATCAAGGTACTGCCCATAATGTCCTGATGGCACCCCTGGCTACCATCTCCTAAAGGGGCAAGTGGTGATGCACGGGTTTCCATTAGCTGCTTTTAAAGTTTTTTTAGGAACTTCGGGTTACGTAACTTTTTTGGTAAAATTTGACAAACATTTTTTTGCTTTAAGGCACTATTTGTTATTCCTCCGAACAATTTTGATAGGTACAAATGACTGCATAACTGGAACACCTCACAAGACCTGCCATTTTGAAGATGTTCTGACCTAGTCTTCTAGGATCCTTATGCATGCCTTTTTTACAATACTTTAGCTTAAAGAGATGACTGTGCATTTGCTACCTTGTATATTATAGCAATATAATCATTATTTTTCATTTCACCTGTAAGTGGTTTAAATGCCTTGGCTGATTTCTTTAAAGTTAATAAAGTCTTACACTTGTAGAAGAAGGTACACCATCACCCTTTATTGAAAAACCTTTTCTTTACTGTAATTCTTTCAATTGGTTGCTGTTATGATGTAGTGTTTATCATAAGGTTTTTCAGCTTGTGGCATACTTATTAATTTGCTTCAGATGGATGTACTGCTGACATGAAGAGATGTTCACAGCCAGCTGTACTATTCAGATAACCTCAGGCATTTAAAAACCGCTCTACTAAGTAACTGCATGTTACTATGTCTCAGAACACCACCTCGACCAACATGCAATAATTAATATCGTTCATGCATATGTTGATTATTCACTTTATTTATAACGCTCAAAAAACACCAAAATTGGAAAAAACAAAAAAAAATTATTTTAAAATTAAAAAGAAAAAAATAATCATTAGACCCTTTAAGTTTTTTTGGTTTTTTTCCTTTCCCCAATTTTTATAATTATTTTGGGGAAAAAATTTGGTCACCTGTCCTTTAAAACCCCAAAATAATAGACAGGGGGTTCTCAATGAGGGGAAATTTACCCCTATGGGGAATTTTAGAATTTTGGGGAGAGGGGACAACTGGGACTACTATTCAGAAAATTCTAAACACAGATTTTCAATATTATATCATTTTTTTGGGTTTAAATCACCCAAAAGTATCGGAAAAAAGGAATGATATTCTGAACAAAGGTTATCGAGGGAAATGGAGAAAAAAAAAGTTAGAAACCATTGTTTTAGAATTTAAGATAAAAAAAATATAAAACGAAAAAAATATGAGAGAAATCATTTAAACCCTAAAGGGGTTTCTCATTAATGGTTCTCACCCAGCCTGTTTTCTTGTTTCCCTTTTGAAAATTTAAGGGGGGGTTTACTGAATTCAAGTGGGTGCAGTAGAAACCAGTTGTAGTAACAACCTTTTTGGGGGCAGGAGAGTCAAACAGGCTGTTTGCTAAGGACCTGAGGGGCTATGCAGACCCTACAAGAGGGATATCTAGGAAAGGGGGGGACCCCGTTAAGGAATATTTGCAAAATACCGTTTTTGCAAATTTTTAAAAAATAAAAGCAATCCTTCAGGGGGATAACCCCCCTTTAAAAACCAATGTAGGTAGAGATGGGCAATTTTTTTCCCCAAAAATTGGTTCACCCCTTTCGCCGAATTTTTTTGAAAAATTTGTTTTGGGGCAATCGCTTTTTAAAAAACAGCTATTTCCCGGCTAAAGAGAGCCTGTAGGTGCTTTGGAACGTTGTGCCATACTTTAAAGCAAAGGGGGGCTTGGGGTTTGGTCTTATACAATGCGTGTTTTTTGTATGACACGCAATACTGCCCCGCTTCACTCTAAAAAATTTCCCTTTTCCCCTTACAGGGGGAAAAATGACCCCAAAAAAATGAAACAGGGAAGCAGCCTGATGAAATCATGCGCGCCACTGGGAAAAAAACAAGCTGAGGGCTAAGAAACCCACCAACGTCAAAGAACACAGTAGTAGTTTTCCCCGGGGCCCACAATCGCAGCCAGTTAGGGGACATGGCAAAAGCCCCCACAGGGAGCGGAAAACTAAATAGTCCCGGTTTTTTCAGCAGAGCCCCCCGCGAACGGGAGGACTTGCTGCGGGGGATTAAGGTCGTTTCCCCTGACAAAATTGCTTCGATGGCAGCGGGTGTAGCGAGGTACAAAATCGTAAGGGCAAACTCGAGTCGGGGGGCAAGCGTAAGGCAGCAGCCGGGAAGGACGTGGTCAAGGGGCGGAGGGAAGAGGGACGGTACACGGGGTATGACAGATGAGGCTCAAAGGGGGAGGCGGGGGCGGTTTTTCCTGTCCCGGAATTTTTGGACTACGATTTTCCCTTTTTTCATACTGAAGAACTCTCCCAAGCCATTTTTTAGCATTTTCTTGAGTTCAGTATTCCAGTTTTGTACTAAATTCCTCACTAAAGGCACTAAAAGCAAAATAAGCACCCAAAACATTCCCTGTTTTTTAGGGGCTCCTTCAATTCCATACGCTGCATTTCAACAAAAATTTGGGGTCACGCAGAAACGGATTAAAAATACCACTTTTTTAATTCATAAAAACTTGGGAACTTTTTTTATATTAATGAAGAAGCTGATGGAGTAGAATTCCTTTGGGCCCCAAAAAGGTTTCGGAACGTTAGCAAAAAGACTACAGAGGGTTTCTTATAGTATTTTTGGTTTTTCCCCCATCCAGCAGCTGGAAAAAAGCCACATTTTAACCGAGCAAGGGTCCAAAAAAAGGGGAGAGCCAGAAGTCATCCCCTCTCCCGGAGGTGACATTCGGCTGTCACTAGCCAGGCAAATCAACAGCTGTGGGCCATGTGGCAAGTGATTCGAGGACCCCTGCCTCCATCTCCACTGTAACGCCAGGTTCTTGGGGGACATGACAAAAAGACAGGGGTTGGAGGTCACGGCAGCACCACAGCACACACAAAGGTCAGACAGTGGAACAATGACGAGTGTGGAGGGCCGGCACACCCCACAGCACACTTTGGGTCAACAGGGCACAATGACATTCTAGAGGTGGAAAAAAAAGGGAATAGGCAACATAGTGGCAAAATAACAAGTGTGGAGGTCACGGCAGCAGCCACAGCAGCATGAGGTCAACAGTGTCACAATGACACAGGTGGAATACATCATCAACACAACAGCATGGGGTCAGGGAGTGGCAAATGACAGAGTGTATTTTGGCAAAACAGAGTGGGCCCCACAGAGGGGGCAAAATGACAGAGTTGGGGGGTCACGGCGGGAGCAACACAGCAGCATAAGGTCAGAGATGGCACAAGACAGGGTGTGGGGGTGACCGTAGGAGAACAACAGCACAGCACAGAGGTCGAGAGTGACACAATGACACAGTGTGGAGGCACAGCCCCACAACAGCACAGCCATGAGGTCATAGAGTGGTACAATGACCCCGGTGGGAGGTGGGGAAATACCACCCTGGTAAAAGAGGGTTGAGGCAATGAAAACTGGCAGCAGAAAAGGGCAACAGGGGGTGGGGCACAAAAATATGGCTGAGGCAGTTTTTAAACCCCAGACCATTACTCAAAGTTTGGTGAGGCTTCATGGCTATGTAATCTGACGCCAAGGCATTGGTGTGTGGAAAATCCTGGCCAATCCCCGCCCGATTCATCATGGACAAGCGGGTTTTTCCTTGGGGAACGATGGGCCCCCCTCGCACTAACACCCCCTCGAGCCACAACTACTGGCTGGGCAGGACACTTTCCACTGCCCAAAAATCGGCAAGATGCGGCCACACATCCAGTTTGGGTCACAGTATGCAGCGGGTTTTCTAACGAGGGGGCAGAGTGCATCTGGACGGAGAGAAAGCAAAGAGAAACAGCCCCTTCTGCAAGTTGGGGAAGCCTTTTTGGGCTGCAGTGGCCTGCAGCCACTGGGCCTTGCTGCTGCTGCAAAACGTTGGATGGGCCACCACACTGAGCCACCTTTTCCCCGGCCCCGGATGGTGAGCTGCATTGTTTACACAGGCCCTGGGTGCCAACATTAGCTCCCTGGCCACCTTTACTTTTTGCCCCAATTCTACATAAACCCATATTCGGCTCTTCCCCGTGTCTTACAAAGAACTGCCACACCGCCGAGTACTGATTTTACCGCCAACCTCCGCACTTAGTGCTACTACCAGCCGTTGCCCCCGCTGAGCCCCGGTGCGCACGCTTGGACCTGCAAGCGGGTTTTCTACCCCGTGGCCCCTTGGCCCCCCCCGCACTGCTGCTACCCTGCTGACTCCCGGGCCACACTACCCACTTGCTGCTGGCCCCTGCCTGACGCAAGTTATGTCCCCCCTTCTCCTGACAGATGAAGCCCCTTTTTTTACCCGGCCCCCCAAGTCATCGGGGTACATCATCACGATTATTGTTGACTTCACTGCTGTCCTCCTCACCATCTTGGTATGCAGAGGCTGACCCCCACAACATGACTCCCCATGCCACACTCCACAACTATACGTTGCCGCCTACTGGCCAAAAAAGAACAGGAATACTTGGCCCATTTCTTTGCCTGCAAGTACTGCTGACTGCCCTCCTCAAATTGTTTCATCCTCGCTATATAGTGGCGCTGAGCCAGACCACATAGTACATCTCGGCTGAGGAACCGAATGGGACAGAGGCGGGTTGAGGACAGGTGAGGGCCGCTGACCCGCTTACGGGCCATACCAAGTAAGGGTTGTGTCTGACGTTCACAAGTACAGACAAATAACCCAAAATTAAAGGCTTAATGCCGCTCCCTAATAGCAAAAAATTCAAAAACAGATAGGGAAAAAGAAATAAAATATAACTTTTAATGGAAATAGTAATAAAATCTTGCAGGAGGAGGACAGGGGTCATTAGGTCAAATTAGTGGTAATGGTATGGTATACCGACGGGAGCGCCCTTATTGGGGCGATAATCCGATTTTCTTTAGGCTAGGGTGTTTTTAGTGTATGTAGGGTGTTTAAGCTGTTAGTGCACTTTTTTGTTTGTTTGTTATGACTGGCCTCCTGCGAGATTTTATTAAAAGTTATTAAAAGTTATATTACATTTCTTTTTCCCTATCTGTTTTTGAATTGTGTCTGACGTTCCCACCGACTCTTGGGGGGGTTGCAGTGTCATTGGGAAAAGTGGATTCTAGTCAACCCAAATCAAAAACCCTTTGGGGTTGCTGGTAAAAAAAGGCCCCTAGAGACACGGGAAAGTTCTGGCCCACCGGTGCCCCCGGTGCGACGTCCCCTTATGTGCGGCCCTGTACTTCTCCAGGAATGTTTGTTCCACTGCCACTCGCAGTAAAGGGGCCCTGCCACCCCCTGTCTGATCTATGTTTTTCAAAAATTAACAGACTCTGTTTAATAAAGATACTTATTAAAAATCCCACCTCTTATTTGACCCAAATGAACCCATCAAGCTTGGTCCCCCTTGGATATAAATTTGCCTCCACAAAGGGGCAAAAAATTTTTATTTGTATTGCCTTTTTAAAAAACACTGTGTATTTTACTGAATAGAAAAGCGAAAAACGGGCCCTTGTTTAAACCCTTCGGTATGTTTATGCACAGTCAAAATTTTCTTCTTTGGGTTTAAAAAAAAAAAAAAAAAAACTTTTTTTTTCGACCAAAAAAACAAAAGACTTTTTAAATAGCCCTTGGATAAATTGTGCAAAAAAAAAAGCAGCCAAAAATTAACTGGGATTTGGATTGTAAAAACGCTGTTTCTTTAAGAATAAACAGCAACAACAGGCTTAGTTACCCTTGGATATTCAAAGTGCTCCCAAATGAGCAGATAGCATTAAAAAAGTATTGCAGCGAATTGGACCACCTGGACTTCATTCCAATACCCCACAAAATCAAAATTAGAGCGTAAGGAAAACGTCTCTGAGAAAAGCTGTGACACCCCCCCAAAAAAACGCTGTATAAAAGGGCTTTCTTTTTTTTTGAGAAAATTAAACTGGGCTGCGGCAGTACAACAGGCACGAAAGAGGAATGTGAACTCCAGTGTTGCGTCCCCATTATATAGTGTGGGACGTCAAAACCCCCCCCGCTCTGATTGGCTTCTCTCGCACGTCATGCACTACCCTTTTTCCTCCCAGCTTCTTTTCCCCATGAAAACCCAGTGCTTGCAGCCATTTTATCAATTTAAAAAAGATAATTCCCCTTTGTTTGAATCGATTTGCCCCTCTCTAATGTAGGGTTCTGTTAAAAGGGGTGCAGCCTCACACCCCTGTACCCTGAATTAAAAGTGTAATAAGAGTCACCTCCATTTGGGCCTCCTTTGTGGTTTTGGGGGCCTGGGGAAAGGGCTCAACTCCTTGGCAAACATGGTAAAATCCACTACATCATCAGCCGTTACAGAA